>JASSRZ010034333.1:0-16998 GCA_032164315.1 Malacoctenus gilli | reverse complement strand
GTTGAGGTGTTGTCTTGAAAGTAGTCGTGGAAGTTGAAGTTGTGGTTGTCGCAGGTGTTGTTGTCGGATTTACAGTCATAGTAGCTGGAAGAGTAGATGTTCCCGAATTTGTCGAAACAGCAGCTGTGTTCGTCACGGTGCTCGGGGCAGGAGTTGTTGGTGTTTGTGTGGTGGACGAGCAGACGGGTTGATCAACGAGTGACCCGACGTCTTCCATGAAGGGCAGAAAGTTCAGGCTGCCAGCAGCTAAACACAGGTTCAGAGACGTACAGCCGCCAGCTGGAAAGATGGTGGACTCACGTTTCACTGTGGACACACAAAAGTTGGACTCCACAAACACCTTCTGACCACGTTTGATTCAGGAAACGGTTTGTTCGTCTGTTTGTTCGTTCCATGCTGAAGCAGGAACTTCACGATGCTTCAAACACACCAACAGAGAAGGTCGCTGGGAGGTGAACTCTCTCCTCTAATGCTCAATCAATCCAAAAGTTTTCAAGTGTCAGGACAGAAAACACCACGCAGGTAAAAGTAAGTGACGAGAAGACTCACATGTCGCTTCAAAACATGTGTCCTCCACCCCCCGACACTGCAGTGGCACTGCGGAGCTGCAGAGAAGGTCGTTGGGGTCACACACTGCACACTGGAGGCTGTTTTCTGACTGAGCTGCTGGGGGGACTGAAACAGAAAAGAAGAACCACTGAGCGGAGCGCCAACCGTTGGTGCGCCCCACTCAATGAAACACCACGGAGCAGCTCAGTCCCCCCCGACAACGCATGTGAACTCACAGGGCAGAGTTTGGGAGTTGCAGTTGACCGAGTTGCAGCACAGAGCAGACGCCAGTGCACCTGAAAGCCCCAAGTTGGCCGAGAAGGCGTGAAGGCCCGAGGACGGACACAGGGCCGCCAACGCACACGCCTTGTAGATCTGCTGCGTTGTGGCTCCTTGTGAAGTGGCTGCAGAGGCCCACAGCAGTTTATCAGTGTGGACGGAAAACACTGCAAACTTCACTGCGGCAGTATTTGCACGAGGACCAGATTACCTCGAATGGAAGCGGTTATACACATCTGTGTGTCTGAGGAACACGGCATCGATACTTCGCCGGAACACTGCACATCAGTGCACGTTACACACTGAAGTGCAGCAGCTGGAACAGGACAGAAACAGCGAAGGAATGATCACATGACACCCCGGAAACCCAACCGAAGCTCCACCATAAATGCCTCCACGTTTGTTTGGACATCCGACAAATTACAACCAAGACCAAAAGCAACAAGAAATGTTTACAGCCATCGATCTCCTCAACAGGACCTTGCATCAAACGCGTTGTTGTACCTGAACAGCAGAGCGTCCACAGCAGCGTCAGAACCACAATCCACTTCATCACGGTGAACATCGAAGCGCACTCGACCGTTTGTGTCCTTCAGCCGTCGCGCCGCATCATGTTTACCGCTTCACCCCGATCCCGCTCCGTCCTCGTAACGAAGGCGTGGGCTCCAAGCTACGGTGGGCGGGACCAGTTTGGCAGCATAACTGCTACGACACTCACCTTCACCTTCACCGTCCTCACATTCAGCCACTTTCCCGCCGCCCAATCAGTTTCTTCACCAACTGTCTGGTTTCCGTTCATTTGGACACTTAATCGACTCGTTATGCTCCCAGATGGTCGCTGGCATTTCCTCCCTTATGTGAACAAATCTGCCCCAAAACGCAGAACTTTGCAAATCACCCTTTTTCTTCTCACATAGTTTGCATGCCGGAATGTGGTTTCTGTCATTTGGAATGCTGTGAGGCAGCTCCCAATGAAGGACACGGAGACCTGAACTCACTCACGCCACCATCGGCAGACACGCCGAAATTTCCAC
The DNA here is from genome assembly GCA_032164315.1 of Malacoctenus gilli. NCBI lineage: Eukaryota > Metazoa > Chordata > Actinopteri > Blenniiformes > Labrisomidae > Malacoctenus > Malacoctenus gilli. The sequence goes on along the minus strand of JASSRZ010034333.1, from coordinate 15,136 downwards.
GTTCCTGAAGAAAAGCCCCCAACAAAGACAACCAGGGGGATACGGACGCCTACAGATGGTTTCATTCGTTCACATTTTTTCCCTCGTCTGAAAGAAATGAGCTCAAAAGCTGTAAACAATAGTTTGCAACAGACACAAATCCCTCCGTCAAGTGACAGTCTCCAAGAGTTTGTTTTCTACATGTTTCTACATTTCTACTGTTCAAGCCAAGAAAGAGAGAGAAGGACCTTCAAAGGACTGAAACACATATTTACAGCCAGGTTCAAACAGCTGCTTTCATCTGAAACGCCTGTCTCATTATCAGCGAACACTCTGTGTGTGTGTGTGTGTGTGGGGGGGGGGGGGGGGGTTCCTCCCATTTTGACTAGTCTGTACAGACAGGGTGCGGAGTAAAAACTGGAGCAGGACCAGTATTTGTGTGGATCCCAGATGGAACTTCTGGCCTGGAGAGCCAAGGTTCATGCCCAAGACGCTACGTCTCGTCTGGTGAGAACCAAGGTGGGGTGACAACAGCTTTGGACCTCGAAGGCCTCGGGATCCAGTGACGACGCCATGTCTGCTCGTCAACAACAAAGAGGGAAGTCCTGGGGACACCGAAGAGGACGCCCGTGTACGCGTCAGTCGGCACAGGCCTCTCACAGATCGATCCGTTTCTGTCACTTGTTCAATAAACTCTCTCTGCTTCGAGTGACCGGTCTCCGGCCTCCTCCCTCTGGTCCATTTCCACTTTGAGTACTCACTCACAAAGGGGGGAGTTGAAAAACTTAACAGGCAGGCAGAAAAAGGTTCCACGTGAACACAGGAACTTGTCTGATGAGAGCAGATCTCGCTGATTGAAACCTCCTTCTTCAGGAACCTGCCTGGCTCTCTTGGCCTTGGCCTCGGGAGATTTCCGGCAAACACCGGTGGGCTCAACCTCGGTGCTGGACCTGCCGACTGTCCAGATCCTCTCAGTGACTTTCTTCGGTCAGCAGCGACCAGCAACAAACCCGGCAACGTTTCCTTGCTCATTCAAACATTACTCTGACATGAGACCGTGAACTGTTGCGCATGCTGTCCCTACCTGATGTCGATCTCCTCCTCCTCCTGATTGTTGGCATGTGCAGCGTGTCGGCCATCTTGGAAAGGTGCGCATGGCGACGCCATCTACAGGAGGAACAAGTGAGAGAGAGAACGAGCAGCTGCTGTAGACACAGGAGATGGACATCTCCCCTTGAAGCCCCACGCGAGGTTGCCGGGACCACCGCGTTCTTGTTTTCAACTGGGTTTCGACTGGGAGCAGGTCGAAGCTGAACCTTTGCGCTCAATGCCGAAGACAACTATTCCAAAGAGTTTTTGCTGTTGTCGAAGCCAATTTTTGTACGTTTCATTTCATTGATGGAGTCGGGACTTGAAGCTTTGACACACTGAGACCAATACTGGGACCGATTCGGACTTTCCGTCTCGGGGAGCTCGGCTGGTTTGTCTTTTTTACTGTGTGGCTTGAGGATAAACGGTTCACGGATACCAAAAAGGTTTGTTTGTCAGCGCTGATTTGCGGCTGCTCCTCGCCACACCCCGCCCTGCGTTCCAAACAGCAGCAACAACCCTCTGACCCCCAAGCCGCGGCAGCAAGTCTCGACTGTGGGAAACTTCGATGGCGGAGACCAAAACCAGCTTCACTGAGCTGCCATGTCGCGGCCGCTGCAGACTGAGCGGCCACAGCATCATAAACACTTGCCTGTTTTTAAGTGGGCCAAAGCAGCCCTGACCCGACAATGCCGGGAGCCCCCCAGGACAGATGTGAAAACCAGCTGCGGTAACTGGCTCCAGGAAAGTGCCGGGAGTCCTGTGAAGTCCTGCGAGTTTTGAGGTGGATCGAACCAGTTTATCCACCGCAAGCCACAAAGGCTTCGCTGAATAGACATCTGGAAACTTTGGTTGTTGTGTTCCTCAAATCATTCGTGGATGACTTGGCTCTGTGGCAAGGCCAAGCGTCCTGCTGAAGGCTCCGCTGCCACTAGGGGGCACCGTTTCCATGGCCCAGGTGGCCCAGCCTTCGCGCTCCACCTGCAACGCCGAGCCAGGTACTGGTTCCAATGCGGCTGCGACACACACGCCTGGCCATCGAAGTTAGATCCTCGTCAAACTCGCCCAAATCTGCTAAAACAGAGAGGACAAAACGTTCACTTGCTTCCCGCCCCGACTCCCTTTCACGAAGAGGTGCCATGATGACGCGATCGGTCAGTGGTCATAAAGAGCAGTTTTCCATCCTGAAAACTGGCCTTTTCAGGAAGGAAGTACCAGCCCTCCTCCGACATCACTGGTGTGAAAGGCAAGAATGTTTATGAGACGGGACCATTGTGTTTTAAAGTACACCGACCAAACATTTCATTCCTTTGAAATATGAAAAAGAGTGTTTGGGTTCTTCAGAGTACAAGACGCAAAAACTCTCATCGACTGAGAAACCCCAAACTTTAGCCGTTTCTCAATCCCCGTACTTGTCTGTACTTGCGTTCTCCCGGACTTGAGAAACGTCATGGGTCAGCGCCCAAGTCCTGTTCCAAGTCCGGTTCGATACCCGGATGTGAACTCGTTACGCCCATTTTACCGAGGATGCATCGGATGGTGACTCGTGTGGACTCGGACAGCCACGTATCCCAGAATGCATTTCACTACAACTAGCGATGGCGGAGGAGCGAACACAAAACTGTAAGCAGGAATTAAAAAAACGAGTGAGGTGTTTATTTTATTTTTATTAAAATTTGCAACATAAAATAAACATTTCTGGGATAATCAGCAGCGGCAGACACCGAATCAAGGAAGTGACGTCACGAGTTCGCTGTCAAAAAAGCGTACTGCGAACTCCCGTCCTCGGGAAGTTTCCAAGTTTCCAAGTCAGAGCTCCAGAAGTTCGGGAGTCGGCATTCGGCGTACTTGGTATTGAGAAACGGCATTTGTAACAGTTGGAGAAGCAGAGTGGGTGGAGCTCGGTGACCGACGGACACTCGGACGAAGTCGAACCTTCATTCGAACGCTGCCGTTCGCGCCGAGTCACTCGCACCAATTTTCCTCCTTTGATCAGACGCAGAACGCCGACAACGAATCTGCGCGAGCGGCGCCAAAGTCTTTGCGAATCCAGATGTTTAGAAATAACATTTAGACATTTCATGTAAATTCACCATAAACTGTCGAAGCATTCGGTGTTTTTTGTTGGCAAATAAAAAAAACGTCCCAGTCAGATTGCAGATGTGTCTTTAATTTTATTGAATAAATGAGAAAATGAGTGAAATTTACAATTCTTGCGATAGAACAAGAAGATGAGTGATAGCCTCCGAGCGCTACTTATTCTAAATGCAGAGAAAGAAAGAAATATAAGCGTTACATGAGAGAAGCACTTGAGTTCCATCTGACCGTGTAGACGCGAAACAGGTTTCAACAGGTCTCAGCTTGTGTGTGTGTCGGTGGGTTTGACGTTGTCCTCAGTGAGAAAGGGCTTCCTGGGACGTCTTTAGGGACAGCATTGACTTGTGTCATTATTTACCTGTTTATCGTTTACGAGCACAGAAAGACGAGGATTAAACTGGTGAGAGGTTTTTAAAGTGCAGTCGAGTTGGCGCCTCGCTCAGTGGTTGAGTTGAGTTGCACCACTCGTCGAGGGGGGGGGGGGGGGGCATTAGAAGCAGTACGTGTAAGCATGTGTTCCTAATTGAAGTTTACAGGATATCAATTTGGGTCCAATTTAGGTATAAAGAAGAGTGAAGGGGGGAAAAAAAGGTGCCTTTTTCTTTCTTCTGCTCGTTTCGTTGTCACGTCTAAGCGCTCTGGTGGATCCTGGCGTCTGTTTGTGAAATGGCCTTTTTTTGTTTTTAGGTGCTGGTTTTTCTTTTGCTTTGTTTTGTTGTTTTTGCTTACATCATGTCAGGATTAAAGGATACGCGGCAGGCTGCAAGCTAGGCTCAAAGCTGAGAGACTGCTCTGGGGCTCTGAACCCGCTTAGCATTGGAAACCGACTGCCGGCTCTGAAATAAACAGTTCAAGTTGCAAAAAGAGTTGCTGGATGAGGAGGACCACCGGCTGGGCCAACGCCTGCACTTCTATGGACATTACTCCCAGCTGGAGCTGCAGAATTTGGAAGTTGAGCAGAATCTCCTGAATTAAGAGCATTGCTTGATCTCGCAGCAGGTCCTCTTTTGGCTTGGAAACATCCATCGGCGGAACCAGGAAGGAGGGGGAGGTGGCGGAGGTGGAGGGAGCCATTGTGGTCGCCGGCGTTGTGTTGGCGTTTGTTTCTGTGCCACGATTGCACATTTTACCCTGGCAACAACTCACAGGTGACTCTCGGGAAAGTTCTGGGAAGAGGATGATGTCCAGGACACCGGGGGCCTGGCACAGGTTGGCGGAAGTGCAGCCCTGGATTGGGAGGTCGCCACCCTCGCTTTCAACTGTGGACAAAACACAGCGCTTGATTCACGCTGGCTGGCAGAGGCAGAGGCAGAGGCAGCGGCCGCGAGGCGTGGCGCCACATTGCTCACATTTCTCACATCCCACCACACCCGACGCTCGATGACGGCCGGGAAACAGTCGCGTCACCGTGATGCTCACCGTGATTTATGAGAAACAAACATTGGAGGGCATCGTCGTCCGATTCAAGTAATTACTGGAGACTGTCACGCTGCAAATCAATATTCTGGGACAAAACCGTCTGAAAAATTTCGATCCAAAGCCTTTTTGTTCTGAATAGAAAGGAAAATATCACAGCATGTACTGCTGGAGAAATGAGCCGAGTGGCCGTGGAAAGTAAAGGAAGGGGCGTTTCAGTCAAACAGGCGTAAAGCCAGGAGTCGGCTCGGCTGGTCGCGTGTGAGCGTTTCTGTGAACCAAAGACTTACTGCTGGTGGAGAAGCAGCTGTCCTCGGCTCCGCGACACTGGAGGAGGTAGACACACACGCTTGTTCCAGGGTAACAGACGCTGCACTGATCCTTCTTAGTGTTATCGAAGACAGGGACTGAAATGTAAAAGAAGCGCATCGGAGACGAACGGAGGAATGGCGAGGACCAGCAGCAGGACTCCATGGAGCGAAATGCATCGTGTCCTTTTTATTTGGGTCCATCGGCACCTACCTGATTGAAAATCTGTGTTGCAGTCGTCAGTGTCGCAGCACGTCACATTGGCGATTCCGCTCATGTTCCCGATGTCGGCCGCATACAACTGCATGCCCGTGGCTGGACACAGCGTTGGCGGCGCGCAGCCCTGGTACACGGTTATTACACCATCGTTCCCTGTCGTTGAGGGGAAGTCAAGGAGCGTCGGGATCATTGACGCCGACGGAGCAGGCGCAGGACTGTGACGGACCAACGTTGCCTCACGCGAGGTGGAGATTACCTCTCGCAGTGGCCGACACGCACATGTTGATGCCCCCTTTGCATGTCACCGATGGCGTGTTCTCACATAGGCCGTTACAGGACAGGCAGGTGCGTTCTGTCGAGACGGACGCAGATCAGGCTAAAAAAGACTGTCGGCTCCACGTCGTCTCGCTGGTTACATTGAATGACTTTAAAGCAACACGCTGCATCAACTCCAAGCCTCGCTCAGAGGAAATGTACCACGATGGGCGTTTTACCGCTTGGCGGTGGAGCCGGAGTGCAGACTGGCTCATCCACGATCGTTCCCTTTCCTTCCAGGAAAAGCAAGTTGCCCAGCTTGGAGCTGGCATCACACACCTTGTCGGTGCCGCAGCCGTAAACCTGAACGGTTTCGCCGTGTTTCAGCACTGTGGAAACAGAAGGTTGGCATTCATTCTCGCGTTACGTGACTCCGGATTCTTCAGGGAAAATGTTGCTGCTGAGAAAGCAGAAGAGGAAGAACAAGCTGGCGAGCCCAGATGAATCCGTCCCAAACGGGTCTTTGTTCCATGAGGACATCTTCCAAACTCTTGTATTTCCTGGAGGTCGCACAGATCGATCGCACGAAAGCGTCGCAGCATTCAGCTCATGATGAACGAGGTACTGACAAACTCACGTTCCGCACTGAAGCAGGTGTCCTCTTCCCCTCGACACATGACGACTTTGCCGCAGCTGGGGTCGGAGGACGCGCACGCGGGACACAATCGGCCATTCCTGCTATGTTTGTTTGCCTCAGGGACTGAAACAGAAGCCAAGCCATAGTTTGGCGTCAAAGGACAGATTCAGCCTGACGGGACCGGCTCGTCGGTGTGGACTTACAGGGCTGGCTTTTGGAGTTGCATCTGTCACTGTTGCAGCACTTGACATTGGCAACTGAAAAGCTGTCATTCACGTTGATGGAAACGCTGTCCTTCCCTGCGGCGGGGCACAGGTGCTTTCCAACACAGTCTTTGTAGATTCGCTCCTTGATTTTCCCCTCCATATCAACTGCAGGGGCACAATGCCATTGGTTAGTGAAGGCGGCAGAGAAGCAGAGGTTGACGGTGAAGAGGAAAAGCCCTCCCGGGGCCGGGTACCTAGGACGGACGCCGAGATGCACATTTTGTCGGAAGGACAATAGATCTCCTCCAGCAGCTCGCAATTCAGGTCGTTGGGATCCGTGCACTTCTCGCACAACGTTGGTCCGGCTGTAAGGAAGAAGGCAAAAGTCAGCGACTGATCCCCAAACATTCGAGCTGTCGGTCACCTGAATCCTCGGAGCTGCTGAAAAAGCTTCCCCAAGCAATGTTTGTGTCGGACCGGACATTTTTTCTGCCATGAAATCTTTGCAAAAGAAGTGGAAACGCGATTCTTCTCTTTATGTTTTGCGGGAAGCCTAAACAAATGGCTGGGCGATGTCTGGAGGTACCTCGGAAGTCCCACGCGAATCCATTGGAGAGTTCAAAGAGGAGCGCCAGCAAAATCAGGAGCTTCATGGTGAAAACGTACGTGCTGTTGATTCGCTTTGCTGTACTGGGTTACTGAACCACCACAGCGGCTGACTTTATACAGAACAATCATGAGGCAGGGAGGAATGCGGAAGACGCTCAGCTATTTATCGGGCGTGTCCCTGATTCTCACCCTGCGATCTTTCAGGCACTCCCTTCGGAAATTAGGATGTGCACACACGTCGCCACACCTGTCTCATCTCCACATGCTGCTCAGCCAAACACAATGCCTGAAGTGCTCGTGTGCTAATGAAGGTTGCTGAGCACAGAGCCCAATATGACCTGACACTGCCTGAACACTCGAAGGCACAAAGACTCCCACCTGTACCCTCACTTGCACCTCCCAAAAAAAGGAACACAATGCTGGGTTTTTCAGGTGTTTGAGGACACAAAACAGTTCTCGCTGCTTCTTCTTCTCGCAGAAATCCCACGCCAAGGCCTGAACATCAGCTCCCCGCCGTGTCTTCAACAAAATTCAGTGATCCACGTCATTGTGATGTGGCTGAACTCAAAGGTACCAGATTCTTGACGACTGAAGCATCTTCTGATGCGACTTGCTCAACCCGTTCTCGCTGTTGTTCCTCCGGACTTCTATTATTACTTTCTTAATAAAAGATAATTGGAAACAGGGACACACCTTGGTGACTTGTGAATTCTTTGCACAGCCAGAAGCGAGACAGCTGAAGCCTGGATTTTTTGGGAGAATGGTTCAAGGTGTGGCGTTGTCATCCGTTGCCATCCGCACCGTGTTGGCTGTGCCCCTCTCATGTGCCCCCTTGGTTGTGCTTCTCCAGCTGGTCACTGAAGCCCTCCAAAGCCATCTTATTTCTGGGCCAGGGATGATGACCCGTGACGGAAGACTGTGGACTACGATTGGCCTCCTCCTTGCCTTGACTCCTTGTCGCGACCTCCTGGCAGCCCAGTCGGAGTCACCGGTCCAGGCAGGGTCACTCAGCTCAGCCAGACAAAGCTCGGGGCTTGTGTCAGGATGAGCCTGCTGCCATTTCTAGAAACCCCAACTGGACCGACTGCCTGTTCCTTCCAGCCTTCAACCCTCCCTGAAAATTCCAAAACATCGTTGATGCGACTCACGTGGCCAAAATACTAGAAAGATGATCTGCGTTCGACGCAGTGCAATTTAACCAAGATGCAAACGTCAGCCTCTGCTGCAGTGGTGCCGAGCCCATTTTAGTACAGGAGGCCACAAAGGCCACTAAATCTGATTTGAAGAGGGCTGAATCCCCAATGTTACCGTCAAAAGCAAAAGATACCATTATATTCTGAAAACACAGACGTTCAACCCAGTTTGACACTTCTTGGGTAACAACAGGGTAGCGGGCTTTCAACTAAAGTCTTGTGCCACAGTGCAGCTGCCATTCACTGCTCAGTTCAGAGTCTGGCTCTTGAGTTACGTCCGCCACTCTGACGGAACCAGTGTGACTCCAAATGAACAGGTTAGGAGCACAAACTCAATTTATTTTTTGGATTTACTGTCAACCTTCTGTCACTTTTGACTGCCAACATGGTCCCCTCACGGGCCCGATGAGGCCTTCTGGTGACATGAAGCTTTTCCCGGTGAGGCCAAATCAGTGAGCACGTCCCCCACACGGGCCAGCGGACCAAGGGCCGATCTGCATCACGTAGGCCAGGAAAACTACAGGGAACAAGATGTGAAACTCAGCAGAATTGTGCGGGTATGAGGAAAATCTTTCTGCGAATCCGTCAAATGTTTGTTGTGTCCAAAGCTCGAGAAGAAGAGCGAACTGACAAACTCCTCTCAGCTATCCGTTCACGCTGGGATGATGTTAAACCACATTGTTGTCTCTTGTTGTTGTGAAGCTGCCTACCACACCTGCTTTTGTTGACTGTGTCTATTATTAAACTTAATAACAAGGCGAACATAATCACTCAGCACCCGACAGAATGAGCAATGGACACACCCTGGTGACGTTTCCTTGGCTTTCTTTGTCTTCTGCCCGGACGAAGTAGAATCCTTTCTAGAAAACAGAACTCACTCATTGTCGCTCGTTTTACATTGGTGGTTTTTGCGTTGCCGTTGAGGATTGTTGGTTGTTTTCACTCAAACGTCAACCATAAATGGCAACATTCATCATGTTACTAAGTAATCTCCAGTACCATGCAGGTTTCGCACGTTTGAATCGAAAACTAACTACGATTCCGTCCCAGCTGACAGTGGGCGCAGCATTTAGTGCCGTCCTCGCACGCCACAGAGACTCCCGGTGCAGACTGCTCAGGTTCTCATGTTCTCAGCTATGTGCAAATCGATTGACGGTGGCTCGGCGGTTACAACGGACTGGCCTAAGACAGGTTGGGGGTTCAATCCCTCATCTCAACAGAAACTTCCAGGGGACCTGACTGACAGCTTTCAATCTATAGACTGTGGAGCTATCACCAGTTGTTGCTTCATCAACACCAACAACAGGCCTGTAGGATCCAATCCCAAACAAACTGTTCAAAGATGTCCCGTTTTGAGTCACAGGGAAGCCCGGAACCTTTTGAGGCAGATCCAGCTGGAACCATTTCTCCAACAAGATGGATGCTGAGACCACCACTGGACCAGAGACAAACCAGTGTGAGTGTATCTGCAGAGAAACTACGGAGTTAGTGTCAGAAAAGACACGGCATGCAACCCTTCGAATTGCTTCGTGTGTCCCAGGAAGTAAAAACACTTTTTGTTTTGTTTGTTTGTTTGGTAAAGAGCTGTTCAACATAAAATGTTTGCGCTGGCAATGGTTGACAAAGAAAACCTCCTCATCCTTCAGGTACATTCCAAACAACAATGGGTTTCATGACATCAACAACCACCCAGCTGTGTACGCGTGAAGACGAGGCTGAATAGCTCTGCAGCTTAAATGACGCTGTGATCAAATGGTGCCGATTTATTGGCTGGCATTCTTTGAGGTTCAACTCATCCGCATGAACCGTGTTTGGATCCAGACACCTCACACGGATGTCGTCGTCACATGTTGCGTTGGATCTTCTCAGCGACGCCACGGTGACCTGCCTGATTTACTAACAGTTCGCCTGATCCAGGGACAGATTCCCACTCTGAACAAAGACGGTTGGGTGGAGGGAGGGGACATGCCTGAACACTAACGTCGCTGAGTCCTCAAACACACTCGTTCACTTCGCCACGTGCTGCTTGATTCGGGTTCCAATTCACAAACACAGCAGAAAAACATCAACTAACAGTTTCAAATGTGCCATAGCTTGATAACAAAGAATCTTCTGGACTTGTCCAGCAGTAATATCGTTCACGTTTAGCTGCCATCTTGTTTTGTTCAGACGATCACTGTTGACGTATTTTATTAGGAAGGCAGCGTCAGCTTGTTTTGAGTAAAATGCCAGAAAATTGTTCCGTGAAGATTTGTACTCGCATCACTAAAACACAGTTGGTATTTCTTTAAGGCCATATTCCATCGCGAGATTGTTTCAAACTGAAGTGTTCGCCGGTCACGGCTGTCTTCTGTGTTCCTGGAATTTCCTACACCTTTCTATTGGGCTTTGATGGCACTGCCCGCCTAACATACGACCTTTAATCAAAGGGGTTCAGTATTCACGTCTTACTCACACACTCAAACAGAAAGTTGTTTGGCTTTTTTTGCAGTGCTGTTTACGTTTCTCCAAAAGAAAAGAAATGTGCTGAGTAAAATTTAAAGGGGGGGGGGGGTGATCAAAGGTACTTCATGAGTGATGGAAAATCAAATTTGTGGCCTCAGTGGCAACACGGCTCACCTGTGTGTGTGATCACTGTCCAGGTGTGGCTGATCAGGAGGTGGACACATACAGCCTGACGGGGGAGAGAAAGAAAAGTCACCATACGTACACATACCCACACAGTAAAAGCCAAGAAAAGGATCATTTGGACATCACAACAAGTTCAAATACTTTCAGTTATTGTCAGTAATGTCTGTTTCATGGACACGTGTGTCTTCACATCCGGTGATTTCCTTCGGTCTTCATGGAAAATGATTACGTACACTGAGCTGACAACACCTTTATCGTGACTGTAAACATGTCTGAGCTGAAGACGACAGGGCACCAAACAGGTTATCTTGCTTGCAGACAGAGAAGAAAGGATGTTTTGGGACAGTCTGCATGTTCTCTCTGGGTACTGTGCTTTCATCCAGTGCTCTGTGTTTGTGTGTGTTTTAACTTTTAACCAGTAAAACCTCCAAAGCTCGATCGATTCAACACGTTCAACAGGATTCTGTTCATTCTATCCACATCTTCTTCTGTTGACTCGAGATGTTTCCTCCTTAAACTGTTACCAATCACAATAGGCGGCCAAAAATTAACCTGCATTTTTCGCTGAATGACAGACACATTTACTTTATAAGAGGTACTTTAATTGACCAGTTAAGCTTACTTTCTTTTATCTTTAAGGAAATCACAATTACCTGCAGCTTTTATGATTGGCTCATAAAAGATGTTCACAGTAATTAGCATTCTTCAGGTTTTATGAGGACACCAGCTGGGGGTGCGCGGTAATCATCCTGTCACCTCCTCCCTCTGCAAAGAAACATAACACCAAATTTGAAATGTCTTGTTAGAAAAAAGAAGATAACTTTGAACAATTCTCTTAAAAACACTCTGGTAACAGGATTGCCATGATGATGCTACAAACATAAATATCAGTTCTTTAATTAGTTGTGCAACAATCAAATCTTATATAACCACGCTTACGATCGTCAACCAGCAAGTTGACGTTCAATGCATACCTCCAGATAATAAAAATCCCCTTGAGATGAATCCCGACCATGGTTTCAATAATTTAGGCCTCCAAATCCCAGACTGGACATTTACTGACCACGGTTTGGAACCGGCAAATGAAGCCAGAGAGCACGAATGTTCAAACTTATGGTTTGGAGGTTGTTGTGGGTAAGTACATGATGGACAAAACTGGCATTTAGCTCCAGGATAACCAATGTATAATAATGTACCATACAAAACCAGTCTCTGGACTCATCAGACATGAGCAGGAGAAAAACACTGCACATCACCCTGCACAGTGTGGTGAGCAGAGGTCCTCCTCTGTGTGGAGGCTTTGAACTAAAGGTGGAGTCCAATACAGCAGCCTATGCAAGGCCTCATACAAATAAAAAAAAGGCATAGAATGCCCCCTGCTGAGGCTATTTGGTATTGTAGTAATATCACAAGTTTAGGGGCTGTGTTTTAACCGTTCATAACTTTAACGTCTCAAAGTAGACCCAGTGCTCTTTCAAATAGAGAGAAGCCAGCTAAGGTGGCATCTGTTTCAGATATCTCCTGTTGGCCTCCCGTGGAAGACTGCCGCCGATGCAACCCAGCTTCAGATAAGTGGACGTCAGCGGATGGATGATGCAGAATGGGAAGTAACTGTGTTGGCACAAATAATGTCATGTGACCTTGTGTCTGGAGAGAGGCCCATTTTTGAGAAGGGTGAAGATGAAGTGGCCAATGAAAAGAAACACTGCTGAAACGTCTTTAGTTTGCAGGAAAGAAAAGTTTAATTGAAATGTGGAGAAAATTTACAATCAAAAAAAATCAGGAAGTCAAAAGAAGAGTGTGATTTTTTAACCAGTAGATGTCAGTGATTACAAACAGTCCAAAGAGCCAAGTAACCTTGGATGGAGGCTCATTAGATAAATTCAAAAAGGATAACACATAATGACCATCTAGAGAACAATGTAGAAGACGATCAGGGCCAAGTCTCGGCTGGCCACACCGGCTGGAGGGAGAGCAGGCGGTTTACCAGCAGCGGCAGCGACGTGGCGCTTTTTGCAGCTGCTTCAGCTGCTCTTGGAGTTCCTTCAGCTGCTCTTCTATTTGCTGTATGAATTGCTTCAGCCGAGTCAAAAAACTCTGGAGTCGATCCAACAAGCTCTGAAGTGGTGGCACTCGTTGTTGTACTCGCTCGATCACATTCTGCAGACGAGTCAACAGGTTCTGAAGGCGCCCCAGAAGGTTCCGAAGGCGCTTCAGCAGGGTCTCCAGTTTCGTCACCAGCTGTTTCGGTGGGGACACGGGTCTTGTTGGACAAACTCTTGGTTTGCAACTGGGACGTGGTGGGCAGGGAAATTTGGTGGGTGCCATGATAACGCGATCAAAGACATTACAAGAATCGTCTTCACAGCAGACCGGCCCACTGCTAACAACATCACCAGACTCCGAGTAGTAAAAGGCGCCAAGGCTGCTTGCAGAGTCACACAGGTTTGAAGACGCACAGCCGAAAAGTGGAGAAGATCCAGATGGACCAGTAACTGTGGAAGTAAAATAACATTGTTTCTTTCCGTAAATCTTCACAGTTGGGACCTACGCTGACACCTTTAAGTTTGCAGGATGAATTCACAACTGATGGGCACATTCATTTTAAAACAGGAAAAGAATTGAAAATACATGACTAATTTGTAAATGAATTAGAAATGATTCCAAAGTTCCCCATATTAATTGAAATATGAAATTCAGAAAAAAAGCTTGAAAACACCTTCACACAGGACCACTGTGACAACAACGGAAAAAAGACTCACCAGTTGCACCGAAGCATCTGTCCTCCTGTCCCCGACATTGTACTGTTGTGTTGCAGTGAGTGTCATTGAGAGCACAGGTAAAACATTGGAGACCATTTGTTGGCTGAGGAGAAGGTTCTGAAAGGTAAAGAAACACCACTTAAAGTAAGAATACATGATTTAAAAAATAAAAACAAACATTATCTTAATTTACTAATTTGAATGATTTGTCAAGCCCGAAACATGCACAATTGATGTTGATGGACCTACCAGGGAGCGTATCTACATTGCAGTTATCTGTGTCGCAACACTTAAGAAAGGCAATGGATGTGGAAGAACCACCATTGAACGAAAAGGACTTGAAGCCAGGGGAGGAACACTTGGAGGGCGGAGCACAACCTTTGTAGATTTCCTTCAAAGGGACCCCGGGTGAAGTCACTAGGGAGTCAAAGATCAATTCGTTCGTGTGTGGAAATTTACAGAGTATTGTTGCGAAAATGAAAATAAAGTAAATAAACACTGACCTCGAAGAGAAGCTGTTGCACACAAGGTGTCTGAAGGACATGTGACTGATTCTACATCTTTACATGTTGGATCTGATGGGTCTGTGCAGGTCCAACACTGAAGACCTGAAGGAGGGCAAAAATGAGTCAAAAGATGAAAACATGGAAATACTACAAAAAAAAAAACGATTGTCAAACCGATTAGTTTACCTCCTTCTGTTACAGGTGGTGTAAGAGGACTTGTGGTGGGCGAAACAGGAGTTGTGAAGACTCCAGCAATAGTTGTGGAGGGTGTAGCAGAAGTTGTGGAGGGTGTAGAAGCAGTTGTGGAGGGTGTAGAAGCAGTTGTGGAGGGTGTAGAAGCAGTTGTGGAGGGGGTGGTAGCAGAAGTTGTGGAGGGAGTAGAAGCAGTTGTGGAGGGTGTAGAAGCAGTTGTGGAGGGTGTAGAAGCAGTTGTGGAGGGTGTAGCAGATGTTGTGGAGGGTGTAGCAGTAGTAGCACTGCCAGGATTGTAAGAGTTGCAGTAATCTCCAACACAACACTTTGGTCCACTTTTGATTGTAAAGTCTTTGTCGACTGTGCGGTTCATCAGGTCATCAGCAGCCTCACACAAGTTTTCAGATGCGCAGCCAAGAAGTGGAAAAGTGCCAGATGCGCTCATCACTGGATGAAGAATGTGAGTTGTTAGTTTGGTTAATACATCACATAGAGGATTCACAGAGGTCACTTGTAGAAAATAAACATCTTTTATTGAGGTCCCGAATTGAGTACTTCTAACAATTTCCAAGCAAAATGACTTTTTGGGGAATTGATCTTGGCAGAAAAGACCATTTGTATCTAAGTTTCATGAAGTAAAGCACATGATTTAAGACTCAATTTTTACCTTTTCTACACCCGACTCAAAGTTTCTCAAAACTATGAGAACAAGTTGACGATCAGTAGTTCTGGATTCACAAGGAACAAACACTCACCTGTTGCATTGAAGCATCTGGTCTGCAGTCCTCGGCATTGTGTCTCAAATGAGCAAATGTTGGTTCCAGGAATACAGAAATAACACTTGAGACCATTTAGGTCCTGAAGATTTGGCACTGAAACAGAAGGACAGACAACTTGTCAGCATCCCACCATCAACACATACATCAAACACATTTCCATGCTTGTTTCCCGATTTGCAAAGATGAAAAACACAAATCATCACACGGGACTCACCAGGGAGCACATCGGAGTTGCAGTTATTGGTGTCACAGCACTT
>JASSRZ010034332.1:0-17001 GCA_032164315.1 Malacoctenus gilli | reverse complement strand
TATTGGTCCATATATAAGGCGCACTGTCAGCTTTTGAGAAAATTGGAGGTTTTTAGGTGCGCCTTATAGTGCGGAAAGTACGGTAGACGTGAACCCGGACATCTGCTGGCAGGTGGAATGCTCCCCCTCTGTGCGCAGCACTTTCCTAACTTGTCATTTAACCCCCTGTTCCAAGAATTAGGGAGAAGTCTCACGGGAGCCTGACTTGGAGGTCACCCCTGGCAACACTTGACGATCCCCGACCCCCCGGCCCTCTGATGGTTATCGCTTTGACTGATTAGCAGCACCTGCCGGGACGCTCAGAGCCAGAGGTGATGTTTGACAAATTGGACCCCCCACCCACCCCCGTGAGCTAAAACAAACTGCCTGCACTGAAGTCGGAATTTCAAAGAAATTCCCCAAGAAAGCCACCGAAGACCTTTCGCTACAATGCAGAGCGGGGCTGGGACGCTGCGCTTTGCTTTTATTTTGAAGGCCACTGCTTTTCTTTGCTAGCAGAAAAGAGTATTTGCCACTGTTTGGCGTTTTCCCCATCAAGGCTGGTTTCAGGGGACTTGTTATAAACCACTTCTCACCCTTTGACTCGTTGCTCCTATAGAGGGCGCCGAGACACTGACGCAGTCACCCTGAGAGAAAAAAACCTGCAGTTTTCTGTAGAAACTAACGAAGGACGTGTTGGCACAGTCGCCACTCTTTGGGCCACGGTGCCTCCCCCCAAAGTGCCCCCCCCGCCCCTCTCCAAACAATGTGGCTCTGTGAGGGCAATGGAGCTGTCAGGAGCTTCTTCCTCTTTCAGTCGCCGGAGCCCCGCGGTATTTCACCGCCGCAGAATGCACTCGGCCCCTCTCGCGCCGCGATAAATCCAGCGCGCTCCCATTGTGGGGCACCATGGAGCCGTGGAAAGAATCGGCGCTCCCGGGTCTTCCCGCGGTCAGCGGCCCGAACCGCGTCACAAAAGGCCGGTGAATAGTGTGCGCGGGGGCTTTGTTCCAGCTTGTTTATCCACTCCACATGACCAGCCTTTCCAGATGAACCCGGCGGAGTGCGCGCGGGTCGCCGGAGCATCTTCCGTGACACCGTGCGCGCCCCGTTGCTGCCGCTGTTTGCTTTCACTTGTCGAAGGGAATTCCGCTCATTCCGCCTCGCAAAGGTACACGCCGGGTTCACGCGCTCATTTAGCACGGAAAGTTTACGCCACCCTGACAGCTGCTCCGCTGCCCACGCCAATTAAGCTGCGGGCGCCCCCCCCGTAATGGTGTCATGACATATCGCAGAGGCATGAAAGAGGTCAGCCGTGCTAAGAGCATCCTTCATTTTTTTCCCCGGCAGATCAGTGCAAAGGAGGGGGGGGGGGTTTCCAACAGCCACGAGGACTCATTCTCTAATATTTCTCTAATATACAGTCCGTCAGTGAACACATCAGAAGTGCAGCGCCTTCACCTGGAGGACCTGGGTTTGACTTCGGTTCGTGGAGCATCCGGCGTAATGTGCAAACTTTGGGCAGTAACCACGGCAACGTCCCGCTTGCTGGGTCAGGAAATAAAAAAGGCTTTGCGGATGACTTGATGGTGAGAGCTGTAGCTGCTCCCGACCTCGCCGCATCCGCCATCTAACCTGTTCACCGGGATGTGACTGTGCAGATCACTCTGCCTGACAACGGTTAGGAACCCAGGGGGAGGCGGTGCTCTGTAAGGGGAGGAGGGGGGGGCACATTAGGCACTTCTGCAACATTATGGTTGCAGCAACAACCTTTCGAAATGTTGGACCACGATGATCGTCGGTACCCCCGGTTCATCCGCGCGCCTCGGTGTCTTGAGGGTATCAGTGTTGTGTAACAAGAACAACAAAACCACAAACTGCTGTTTTTTTTATGTGTTTTATGGGCTCACACTGGAGGAGCCTCCACTCCATTATTTACAGATGCTTCTGACTGCACCACAGATGTTGGTTCGGGCTCACAGCGCTCCAGCTCGCGGTCCAGCTCACTCATGGCAGCAGCTCGGCGACGCTCTCTTCCTTCCTCTATACTCTGCACTCACGTAAAAGAAGAAGAAGAAAAAAAAAGCGGGCAGACTGCAGCCAGCAGTGGAAACCTCCAAATCACCACCAGATGTTTTATTGTTCACTGTGGAAGAACGTTTCGGTAAATAGGCGGGTCAACCGGGGACAGCGGGCCACGCTTTGATCGCTGGCAGAGCCCGATTAACCCAGTAAACGAATTAATTGGAAAACCAGGGCCAAGGCGGGAACGGGGCCAGACACCAAGCTAACAAGGGGGGGGGGGGCAGGCCCCTCGACCACACGCTGGCTTGGCCACACCCCATGGGGCCGAAACTGCTTATCATACCACAATCGATGGTCTGGGAGTTTTTACCAGTCACCAGCGGACAATAATTTGTCGCCAAGAAGGTCAAAAACACAGATTAATTTATTTCCAAATGATGAAGAAATATCAACCCAGAGTGTCATCTTGGGTTTCTTACAGTTCCAATAAGAAATTATGATTTAGTCATAAAATTCCAATTTTAGAATAAAAAAAAGCCTCTTTAAAGGACTTTTTAAGTGCTATCTGGCATTTCTTTGAGTTCATCAAAGTGTGTGAGAACCTGTATTTGAGAACCAAGGCTACTGCACACCGTCTTCCTGCACATCTCTGTTTTTGTGTGTTTGAACTTTCAGTCCAAATTTCTCGAAAAGGACATCAAATTCTATTCTATTCTATTCTATTCTATTCTATTCTGTTCTGTTCTGTTCTGTTCTGTTTTGTTCTGTTCTGTTCTGTTCTGTTCTGTTCTGTTCTGTTCTGTTCTGCTGGCTAAAAACTACCAACAGACTTGTGTGTACCAACCAGACAGGCTCCCTCCTCCATCCTCTCTGAAGTGACGGAGGACCACTTGGCAAATGGTGAGAGACCACCACGTTTGGCCTTCTTCTCTCCAACATTCAGGACTTCTTTTTGTCCCCGCCAATTGCAATCACAGAATGCAGATGAATGAGGACTTGATTCCTGAATGTTTTTCCTTGTGTCTGCAGGCTACTGTTTGCTGCTCGTCTATTTGACCCTCTGCTTTACTATCGTTTTTTGCTGGTTATGACTTTCTGGAGTGAAAAGAAAGACACAAAACTTGATGTAATGTCGAAGAAAACAAAACCTTTCACAAACAAAAAAAAGGCCAATAAGGCACATAGTTGAGCGCTGACTTTTCTGGGGCCTGAAGAGAGCCTGTCCAATCACCTGCCAGCATCCCTGTGTATGCTCGGTGACACGGTGCCCCCGTCAGCTCAAAGGAAAAGTACGCTGCGGTTCACACCCTCTGGGATCATTTCCCTCTCCGTGTTTTCATATTTTCCCTCCTGATTGAACAGTCCGAGGGAATCCTTGCCAAGCCCCCCCCCCCTCCTGCCGTATCACTGCTCCCGTGTCCCCGCTCCCACCCTCCCTTTTGGCGACAATACACGGAAGCGGCCAGCTGGGGCCCTATTTGCGTAACTGGAGAAGCCTCTCTGGGGTATCGTTTTCGCTTCCAAAGCTCCAAAACATGCCGTCATATCCTCGCTGGCGACCGGGCAAGCGTACAATACCCCTACGCAGGAGGGACAATGCGAGCCAGGGGATGGGGGTGTGGGGGTGGGGTGGGGGGGGTGGGCGTGTGACCTCGGCTCCACGGACAGATTTACACGCGTCAACCGAAGCCCCATCAGCGGCGCGACATTCCAGGGGCGGGCCGAGGAAATCCCTGCTCCCGAGCGCAACAGATTCCACCACGTCGTCCGCTGGCCCGTCTGGGCCGCACCACGTGGCCGCCCAGGGGTGTCCTCCCCAGACATCCACAGATCGTGACGCTCCTATTCGCTGATCGGCTGCCTCGGTCTACGTTGTGCCCCCCCCTACCTCGTGCACTCTCCCCACTCCACACCCACCGCCGCTGGCTCCTATTGTGCGTGCGTGTTGGAAAGCACTCGCGGCCTCATGAATGCGCGTTTGTGCATCCCAGCGCGAGTTTTTCTTGCATGTGTGAGTGTGTGTGTGCGCGATCGGGTGAGTGAGTGTGTGGTGAGAGGCTTTGGAAGGAATTCGGAGGGACGATAGGGGTTTCCCTGTCGAGCTTTGGACGGGCTCGCCTTCATCCCACGGAATTCCCTCAGATGTGGCGGACAGCGCCGCCGGTCTTTCCACACCGATGCCTGTTTCCCGCTGAGGGCTCCATTTGTAGCTCGACTCTCAGTATCCGCCACAGTATCACACTGAAAAAGAAACATTTTTATGAAAGCCACATGGAGCGCTTTTTTATCGGGGCGTTCTGCCGGGTCGTCTTTGCCTTTTGCTTTCTGTTAGAAGCACCAAACTACACCTCAAACTACTGATGCTGCAGACATGTTTCGGGGGAAGATGCCTGGACTCACAACAGGAATATTTAAACTTTAGAACCTTTAAAAAGCCAGTAAAAAGATGTCTTTTTGAATATTATTTGAATGTCAGCGAACTGATATAAGTTAAGTAAATTATTTAGAAGTTACTTCATTCTGTTTATTTCAAACCAAGTCATTTTTGACAGGAAACAGAAACAACAAAAGCTGTTGAGGTGCCAAAGCTTCCAGCAAGCTTCCAGCTTGTAGAGCATCTTCCTCCCAGTAACTGACGTAATTTTATAATGTTGACAGCTCCTCTTACATGTTATGTCAACCTCAGAAGAAAACACACACACACACACACACACAAAGCTGAATATTTTGTAATGTCTACTTTCTTCTTTTTGCGGTAACTTGTGAGGTATTTCCTCACTTTTTCAAAGAAGTGACTAATAGCTGTGACTATGCACTAACTCCTGAAAACTTGCACAACACAAAGTGTGAAAACTGCCGCTTAGGAGACTCTTTCCTCTTTAGTGGGATACTGTTCCAACTCCATCCCATTTTTGGTTGGAATGGTTCTTGGTTCCAAAAAAAGAGTCCAATTCACACCAGTGTAAAGTAGTAAAGTAGTAGAACGGCAGCGTGCTGGTCTCTCACTGTCCCTCTGGACCCTTGAGGTTTTTTCATGGCTTGGCCACGTTGTCCAGCATCCAAACCCCGTCCCGCTTCTGTCCAGCGGGGAGTGGTTGGGGATTTATGTAACCTGGAACTTCCTCGCCCTGGCAACATCAGGTCGCCATAGCAACCTGCTGCCAACAAGTTATGACTAGCGGGCAGACGGGGGAGGGAGACACCGGCGTTGACGGAAAAGGGGAGCTCGGAGAGGGGGGCATGTGGCGGCGGGGCAGGACGTACGTCATGCGCCGGGTATTCTGCTGGCCGGCTGCAGTGTGGTCACACTGATTGTGTGTGTGTGTGTGTGTGTGTGTGTGTGTGTGGGTGTGTGTGTGTGTGTGTGTGTGTGTGCGCGCGCGCCCATTTTCTCATTGAGTAACTCGGTTTATTGCTTTTGGGATCGGTGGAGGATTTTGTTTGTGTGTCAGCGCACATTTTTTTGCCTGTTTTTGTCTCGGGTCTTGTTTGCGCAGACTTGCTCCACAATGGCTGCTCCTGTGCCTGCATGTGTACAAAAGCTTAATGGGAAAGACCACAAAAAAAGGAAACAGTGACATGAGGACTTCTGCATGGCGCGGGGACGAGGAGTCCCGCGTTGGCACCGGGGAGTCGAGCGAGGAGGAGCAGCGCCAGCCAAAAAAACGCGGCGCCTGCCGGCTTGCTGAACGGTGGCCACGCCCACTTATGGCTTGGCCCAAGGCCACAGCGCTCGTAGTAAAATCCACTTTAACCTCATGTGCCATCCAGTTGTTCCGGGAACTGCAGATTTCCAGAAGAAAAACAGAGTTTTTAGGGAACTTTTTGTACCAGTGTGTTCTGGAACCAGAGAGTGGGTGCTTTCAGTTGTTAGCGACATGTTCGGGAGGGGGCCTAAGTTTCTCCGAGGGAAGCCCGAAGCTTCGCCTTTTTCTGAGCAAAGGTCTGCTGTGTGTCTCCCAGCATTTTGCTTCACTGGAATGCGGCAAGTCACAAATCCCGCTGGGGGGATTCAAAGTCTTCCTCAGAGGCAACATGCAGCACAAGCTAAATGGGACAAAACGGCCACTGCTGGCCTGTTAGGTCGATATACCGTACTGACAGATGGCCTCACCTGACTTCCATCAGTTCTTCTCTCGGTAAAATGGCGGAGCCTAGACCACAACACTGCCCCCTGGTGGCTTCCAGCACATGTCTCCCTCCATGAGGTCACCTTAGCTTCCTCATCCACCATGAAACATGTCAGTGCTCAACGAATGCTGACCTGTCATTACTGCGTCGAAATACTCTCCATGTACAGTCGTGTAACTCACTTGTCACCCTACTTGAACCCGACTGGTTTATTGATTCACTTATTCATTTGCCCTTGCACCAAATGCTTTGTGCTTCATTGCTGTGATAAGTTCTGGACAAGAAAGGAAAGTGTTCGTTTGGGTTGCGTTCTGGCGGGGTCGGCTCGGGTCACGTCAGGTCACGCTGGGTCTGGTTTGATGACTCATCGGAGTTCTATCTAGTTCTGAATCAAAGAGTGTGAAACAATCATATCCATCTATTTCCCACAATCTCTCCACATGTAGTCCGTCCCGTTCACTTTGCAGTGAAGCCCGTGGAGACCCTCTTTCACGACTCTCAGTTATGAACTTGTTCCTGTGAAAAATTGGGCAGCTTCTCTCTGGGCTTTTTATTGAGGAGGACACTGCTGAGAAAATACACAGCCTGCCCGATATCCGCGGGAAGAAAGGGATCTCTGAAGGCAGGACTGAGTCACCAGACTCCGAGGAGCGCCGCGGAGGAAAGACACGCAATTCCGCTCGGCAACCGACGGCGCCCGCAAAGACTCGTAGGAAGACGCCGGAGAGTATGAGAGAGAATAACTGAGAGTACAGCTGAGAGGCTTTAAAACCACGTTGAAGAAAAAAAAAAAAAAAAGACACCTCAGGGAAGGCTTTTTTTTTTTTCTTTCATTAAACTTGCAATCAGGAAATCTTTTTGGCTCCCGATCTGACAGGCTGAGGAGAGACAGCGCAGGAAATTTACACAGAGAAAGCCAATGTGGACAGAGCAGAAAGTCCCCACTTAAACAGATACAGTGTGACGAGGAGGCGACGCGAGCACAGGCTCCTTCCCTTGTTCATGAGAGCGTCCACATTTTCCCACACTATGTCTAGATAACAGAGACATCCAGACAGTTTAGCCTGATTACAAAGGCAGCCAGTGTGTGCATCCCCTCTCTAAACGTGTGTGTGTGTGCATGCCTCTGCGTGTGTGTGTTTTATTATTGTATCCAAGGCAAAGCAGCCGTCTCTAAGTTTCCGTCCACCCCCTCCTCCTCCTCCTCCTTCGTCTTCTGCTCCTCCTCCTCCTCCTTCTTTGGAGCGGCAATTTCCTGAACCCAGGCCAGGAAACTCTGCGTCGGTCAAGTCGGGCTGTGAGGCAGAGAGGATTGTGGGAAGGGCAGCAGGGTGGGGATGGGGAGGGGTTCGGGAGCGCGACGGGCGAGGGGCGAGGCAGGCTTTATATAGACACTTCTGTGCAGCTCCACCTCGGGGGGTTTGCAGATGTGAGACGGAGGAAGGGGGGAGGAAAGGGGGGAGGAGGAGAGGAGCGAATGCCGGACGAAAGGAAGAGAGCGAAGGATGGGCCAATAAACGGCAGGAAAACAAAAGAAGGAAGAATCAGGCGAAAAGCAAACAGCCAACAGCCTGAGGGTCAGTGAGTCCACCTCACCCAACATCACCTGTATGCAGTGAGGGGCGGGGCTTCCTTCGACCACCCACATTACAGTACAGCTATTGATGCGAAGAACGTTAGCGTTCCACTTAAACGGCACGCGAGAGGACGTGAGCTCCTGAATCTGAGGGCATCTCAGTCCACTGTAAACACTTCGGGCTGGTTAGGAGCGAAGATCGCTGCGTCTTTGCGCAATTTGCAGCCGGGACGCCAACAAAACGTTGCCGTCGCTCCTTCCTGTAAACAAGGTGACCCACGCGTCTCTACAGACCAACTGAATTCTTTGTTGAAAGCCCGAAACTGCCAAAAGTTTGTCCGATGCACATGTGCAGCTTCGCGCATCAGCGTCTGCTTTGTGTTATCAAAAGCAGATGATCGACTTGCCAAAATGTGAGGCTGAGGAGTATTTCTGTGACAGTGAATTTTACAAAGCTCCCTGTGAAAGGTGAACAGGCTTATTAAGACACCGAAGAACCGAAGAAAAGGGCATCTGTGTAACCACGACAACACTTCACTCTCACCTGCATCATCAATTATCAAGGTTCTCTTCTACATTCTTCATTCTATCAATGATGACGCTATTGATCCCCTTCACTGTTACTTCCTGTTAGTGATTTTTTCAAGTAACTTTTGCTCATGTACCTTTCCAAAAAAAATCCTTCTCCATCTCTTTTTTGCTTCAGCGTCTCAGCTGTTGATTGGGACCTCTGCCCTAAAGTTTCCTGCAGGTTTCATTTAAAAAAGAAACAAAGCAAAACAAAAAACAACAACAACACTGCATCTTGTCAGACACGGGGACCGGAGGGCCTGAGACGCCGAGATAACGTCTCTAATTTCATGTTCAGCTGTGCAGCGCAAACAAATCGGTCGCTTCCGGAATGTTATTAATTAGCCTCGGAACAGTCTCTTGTGTTGCCTGTCCAAGATTTTGTGGCCACACGCGGGCTTGTGCGCGCGCACGCACGCACGCACGCACGCACACACGCACACACACACACACACACACACGCTGGACACACCGGAGTGCAGAGTGCTCCCTCTTTCCCGTTGCCTTGTTATCGGCCTCACACGGCTTCCTGAGTGGAACCTGGAGGAAGGCTTGCCTCTCCTCTGGCACCAAGTTGACATCGCTGGTGCAGCGAGGGTGCTGCGTTCGGAGTGTGTGTCGGAGTGTGTGTCATAGTGTGTGTCGCCGTGCGTGTTCGTGGGGGGGGGGGTCAAGGCTGATGAAAGAGGGATTCCTGACGGCTGAGCTCACCCGAGCCTCCGAACCTGTCAGGCTGAAGTGACGTGGCCGCCGTGCAGCGGAGGAACTGTGCTGCTCGTAACAGCGGTGCTGATTTGTTTTTGTTACCAAGTTCCGAGATAACGATAAAGTGGAAGGCAGTCTGTGCATGTCAGAGGTCATATGCCCCTCTGTCTTCTCCGCTGCTTTGACGACTTGAGGCTCGGATGGCGTCATTAAAGCTCACGATGAACAAACCAAGAACCCAGTCTGTACATTCCAGTCCATCAAAGGGCACTTAGTCAAGGATGTGCAGTTCAACTCAATTGACTTCTTTATATTCTCAAAGGAAAAGACGTAAATAAAAGTTATTTTGGGGGACGTCCAGGGGGCCACTTTGTCCTCCGCGTCTGCGTCTGTCTGCTCCGAAAAAACTCCGACAACCACCAGAAAACACACAAACACTGACAGGTGACAGGTCAGGGTTGAACGTAGGATGCTGCAGTCCATCCAGTGCAATGACCATGGAACAGAAGAGGAAGTTTTTATCATCTAAATAGAATGATTGGTTTGTAAAGAGTCCAAAAAATACAGGAACAAAAAGTTGATGCCTCCACCAAAGTTAGGAGTCCAGCCCAGATTGCTCATTCGCCCCCTGCTGGCTGCCTGCTGTATCGTTCTCTCCCTGAGGAGTGCTTATGGGACACCAGCCAGACTATAAAACACTGTCGAAGCGAGCTTATCTTCAACACTTCTGAATCGCTGAGCTCGATAACGCTTTGATGATGTGAGCCACAACTGGGTGCCAACACACTTACGCAAGTCATTGGAAGGATGCAGGAGAGATTTACAACTGGGAATGCGTCGAATATGAAATGAACATATGATCAGTTTGTTTTTTTCTGATTTGAAGGCGGCACCAAAGATTTTAGGTGGTGGAGGTGCTGAGACTGGGCGAAGGCAGGGTCCTCTGTGTGTACACACACACACACACACACTTGGGGATATTGTTGGACCGTGGGAGGAAGTTTGGTGTGCAAGCCAACCAAACTGATCCAATCCACCTCAGTTCCCAGGTCGAAACTGTAAATATTGGACACATTTGCAAGCTGCGTGAGGTGTTTGGATGGGAGCCAGCAGCTTTTCATTGTGTCTGCCCAGAAAATGACGGATCGCGTTCGGGCCGCCACGGGTCCCACAAGAAGTCCCCTCCCCCCCCTCTTTTTTTTTGACCTTTCGGGCTTGAGATGCGAAGCGCAAGCTTTGGCTCTAAAAATAGCCCACACTCAAAATAAAATGCTATCGCGTAGAGTTCGAAAGGTGGTGGTGGGGGGGGGGAACGTCAGAGAGAGCCCCGTCGCAGCGTGGTCTGCTGGAGTTGATTTTTTCGGCGTGACAAAGGCATAAAGAATGTCTTCTATAAAAGGAGCTGAAGGCTTCGGTTTGCTGCTGTTTCACATCTGCCCGTTACGATGCAACGATCCCGATGACTAATGACTCACCAGTCGTCTAAACAACAGCGAGCGGGGAGAACTCGGATCGGAGTGGAAACAGATTGGTGATGGGTCTTTTGTGCGGCTGTGGAACTGAAGAGAGAATGCATTAATTTCTGCATGGACATAAAAAAAAAAAACGGTTTCGGTTCCAGAAGAAAACATGGCGGCAACGAGATCATGTGCCTCTGATTCGCTGTCAAACACTCCGAGATTGATGGTATTTGCACCAAACTGGGCCGATAATGTCATTAAAAGGCCACGAAATCAACGTGTTGTGTCATTGTGGTGTCCAGGTCTCAGAGGAACACGAAGGGGTCCCTCAGCCTCGGATCCCATCCGATGATGTCTTGCTACCGCCTTGTCGACGTTCCATTGACGTGCAGGCTACGAGTTCCCTCTTCCATGTCTTAATATACACAACTGTAAGATTTTGCAGCACAATAAATCTCCTCTCTCACCACATCTCCATGCTAGTACATTTCAATACCACTTTTTTTTATATGTATATATATATATATTTTCCAGTGACTGTGTGTGGGTTACATGTATATGGAGGACGGGCATATAGTTTCCATGGCTGACCTTGATGGTTTTCATCCAAATCTATGTATAGAAAGTGCATATTGCATTTCCAGCTGGTGCTGGATTCGAGTCTTCCGAAGAGGTAGGTAAGTGAATGCAACATCTGTTAAGCATTCACAATGTGTGTCTGCTTGAGGAGAGTGTTGATGGCTGTATAAACCATCCTGATCACCGTGGTTATATACAGCGTGACTCTCTGTCTCAGCGAACCTCCTGCAAGGTTGTTTTCCATGTGAAAAATCATGCAAATTTCCGCCTGTGGCTTGTGAAGAAAGAACACCGTGTAAATGGCCCTGCCCGCCTGGCGCGCCACGCCCCACAGTTGAAGCCTGGTGCTCTTCCTTTTCAGCTTGTCAGCCGGCTTGTCGGCACAGATCCGCTGGTTTTCCCGTAGCCCCGGGTCGTGGATCTCTGCTGCTTCGGAGGCTCAACCGCTGTGTCATTGCTCCATTCACAACATGCAGAGACAGCTGACGTGTGTCACGGCTGCATGAGAAGGACAAAAACAGGATTCGAGTCTTCCGAAGAGGTAGGTAAGTGAATGCAACATCTGTTAAGCATTCACAATGTGTGTCTGCTTGAGGAGAGTGTTGATGGCTGTATAAACCATCCTGATCACCGTGGTTATATACAGCGTGACTCTCTGTCTCAGCGAACCTCCTGCAAGGTTGTTTTCCATGTGAAAAATCATGCAAATTTCCGCCTGTGGCTTGTGAAGAAAGAACACCGTGTAAATGGCCCTGCCCGCCTGGCGCGCCACGCCCCACAGTTGAAGCCTGGTGCTCTTCCTTTTCAGCTTGTCAGCCGGCTTGTCGGCACAGATCCGCTGGTTTTCCCGTAGCCCCGGGTCGTGGATCTCTGCTGCTTCGGAGGCTCAACCGCTGTGTCATTGCTCCATTCACAACATGCAGAGACAGCTGACGTGTGTCACGGCTGCATGAGAAGGACAAAAACAGGGAGCTCACTCACTCACTGGGATGTTCTCCCCTGTCCTTTTTTCATGCGTTCACCCAATACTTACCACTCTATCTGCAGGCACTGAATTAGTTCAAGTGGGTCATCACAACATAGCAGCTTTGTTTCACCCAAAAGTTTTCTCGCAATTACAGATTGTTTCAATAAATGTGTCTCTCAGGTTTCTTTGTTGGCCCTTTTTTCCTTGAGTGTGAGGAATTTGTAAGTAAACAAGTAATCGGTCATAAAAAACAGACCGCAGACACCAAATGAAATGGCAGAACCATTACATTTCCGGTCTATTTGTCTTCCTCCCAGCTTCTTTCTGTAAACCTGCACTCCAATAGCTTTGTTCTCTCCTCCTGCTGATTCCCCCTCTCCCACCTCCCCCTGAACCATGGCCCTTTGGACCCGAGCCCGTCCACCCACCGCCTCTGCAGGGTGGCGGTCCTGAGGAGAGAGGGAGCGCCGCGCTGTCTCACGCCCCGCACTTTTCCGCGAACAACGAGACCCGAAAGGTCGACCCCCATCCCTCGAATAGCCTTTGACAGCCGTGAGCCAGGGACACGTGGACGTGTGGAATCCCTCCTGGTGTTGCAGAGGGGTCCAGCTTTTCTAGTATTTCAGGGGTCCTATTTGTTAAAGAGAAAAGACGTACAGTCACATCCCAAAACAAGGATC
The DNA here is from genome assembly GCA_032164315.1 of Malacoctenus gilli. Taxonomy (NCBI): domain Eukaryota; kingdom Metazoa; phylum Chordata; class Actinopteri; order Blenniiformes; family Labrisomidae; genus Malacoctenus; species Malacoctenus gilli. The sequence goes on along the minus strand of JASSRZ010034332.1, from coordinate 4,329 downwards.
AGAAATATGGATTAGTGTGGATTTCCATCCTGGATGTTTGTGATTCTCTTTCCAGGACACTGATGATGTCCTGTTCCTCTGAATCAGATGTCGGAGCGCAGACCCCAGACGGTGAGGGTCACTCCAGGACCAGCACTTCCTTTATCCAGATTCCTCCCCCCTGCCCAGCACCAAAGAGCTGTGGCTGGTCAGTAGACCGGTCTACGGAGGCCAGACGAGCCTTTAACGAGGGAGGGAATCCAGTATATTTTCCTCCTCTGAGGGTGAAGTACTCGCTTGTGGAGCAAGGTGGAAAGGAAACGTGAGGGTGGGAGACCCCCTAAAAATATCATCCAGGAGCTGTTTTGTCTAACCTGGGCGACGGTGCGCGAGCAGAGGGTGCAGCCCTGGAAAGGGGGGGTGGGGCGGGTAACAGAGTGGGCAGTGTGCGGGCTAGGATGGTGTGGTTGAAAAGAAGGAGGAGGAGAGAGGGAAGGCAGAGAGAGAGAGAGAGAGAGACAGAGAGAGCGAGAGAGATGGATGGATTAGAGAGGAACTGAAAGTGAGTGAGTAAAAAAAATCGGCCGTAATTACAGAGTGGCCAGCGACGGTTTTAGCGAGGGAACTCCGTTGACAGCTGAGACGAAGGGGCGTGATGGGGGAGGAGGAGGAGGAGGTGGAGGAGGCAAGGGGGGAGGCAGCCTGTGACTCAGAGAAGGGATGTTTGTTTGACTGGCCCTGTGGTTGCTTCCCAACATGGCAACCGCCTGTTCGCAGCATAGCAACCGCTCCTTCCAGGTCCCCACCGCAGGGAGATTCCTCAGCACAACATGCCATTTGGATTAAATGGGAACCAGATATGCGTCTTTATCATCGGCGTTACCCGGGCAACGCACAGGGAACACAAGATCATTCAAAGGTGCAGAGCGTAAAAAGTTCTAAATATACATGGTAGTAAAAAAATAAGTATTTTGAGTCTTTACAAATATCAACTTTCTTTGGGTCGGAACTTTTCCCTTCAAGTCAACAGTCAAGATCAGCCAAGTAGATTCAAACGACACCATAAACACAGATGACGACGACCGTCCAACTGCAGGTCTGTGAAGTCTGAGGAGCGATAAGACAGGAAGTCCGGACAGCGAGACCTGAGTGTTGACTTTATGGTCACCAGAGGCTAAAAAAAATGTCCTTCTTGTGGACACCTTCACACGCAGGTCTTTGAGCGACGTGCATCACTGATCTTCCAAAATCCCCAGCATGGAGTTGGGGTGTTTTTTTTGCATATTTGCCGGACTGCAAAGTCAAATGCAAATATTTCCAGATCAACAAATCCGGCGTTTCCCCACAGATTGCTTAATTTTATCCATCGCGTCTCAATTGCTGCAGTATCAGTTTAAATCCCCCCCTCCAGTGAATGTTTTTCTCCCTCAGGATGCGATGTGTTGATATTAGGATCAAGAGGCGTCGTGAGCACAGGAGGGTATTGAGGACACGATGATGCCTCGTGAAGCGTTCGCCGTTCCCTCAGTCAAACCCCTCAACGATCCAGTTTAAAGTCTCCTTTTTTTCTACTTGACATCCTTGTCAGTGGTCTTATCTCGCTCTGCATTCTATTGATAAGTCTGTCGGCGGAGGTGTCTCTGGATCATCGCCGTCGGGCAAATTCCGGCCTCGGGATTGATCGGACGAGCCAAACGTCTCGGAGTTTATCTGAGATAAAAAGCCGAGAGCGGCCGCTGGAGACAAGGCGGCGCTGTATCTGTCAGAGTGTCCCCCCCGGCCGCACGCTCTGCGGGGGGGAGGTGTGTGTGTGGGGGGGGAGGAGCGGCCACAAAGTAGCAGCGTCACAAGGCCAAGATTTCCCTCCTCCGCCTGAAAAGAAAAAGAAAGCTTTGTGTCAGGCCTCTTGAAAGCCGTCCCGAGCGGTGGCTTTTGAGTGAAAGCATCATTCACATCTTCGGGTGAGATTTCTGTGGAAAACTACCGGAGAGGTGCTGCGGGTGCGCGTGCGTCTATTGGCTCCGGGTCCCTGGGCCGGCCACGCCTTCCATGTGTGCGTCAGGTGTGGATGTCGCTCAGGAATGAGGATCCGCGAGCAGAGGGCTTCGCACGGTGGATGAGGAGCGTGTGTTTGTCAAGATTTAAAGATCGGTCCGCGTACGGCGCCCCTCTGAGCCCGCCGGTCCAGCCGTATGCGCTCGGCTTTTCCATCGCCGTGGAAACGATCTCTGAGACAACAGCAACAGAACCTGCAATCAAAGACGTTTATTTGAGTTGGGGATCATGAACGCAGCATTAACACTCAGTGATCACGTTCCGCTGAGGGAATTTCAACACAACTTTATTCCTCTCAAGCCTCCAGCGGATTTATTCTGCTGGGTCTCAGCAGGCGTGAGTGTGTTCACACGCACTCTGTGGTGGACAAAGGAAGCCTGAAAAAGCACGGTAAAAGCACAACCACACCAGCATCAGCAGGCTGGCCGTTTTACCTGCGTGTGAATGTTGGAGTAAACATGTTCTGCTTCAGCCTCTGTGGTTTTCCTCCAGGTGGTTCAACTTCCTCCCACATTCAAACAAATGCTGGTCGGACGAACCTGGAGTCCTAAATATCAGTTTCTAAGGTCCCGATTGGTCCCTGAACAGGCCAAGCCCACCCTCAGGTGACCCCCCCCCCCTTTATACACCAACTCGTTGCCATGGCGTCGGCAGCCACACGATGACGCGACGTCCGTCGGCAGGTCTTGTTTTTGCCAAGAACGGCGCCGAGCCTCCCGGCATTCCTCCGCCTGACGGAGGGTGATGGAGCACGGCGGGCTAAAAGCGGAGCGAGCGAGACATCTTTAAGCAGTTACTCGGAGCTTCCAGTCAGAGCGGGCTGTGGTTTGGGATGCGCTGTGTGGGCTGCTGCTGGGAGGATGTGCTGATTCTCGTGGAAGCTCTGGGCGTGGCGCCCCGCCCGGTATGTGTGTCGGGGTTAAAAGCCTGAGTAAGGTTTGCTGAGGCCTGAAGAATGCATCACTTATCAGTCCTTAATAGTAGAGCACATATATTTTAAAAGTTAAAAAAAAAAAAGATGTCTTTGGGCGATCGTTTTTAATGTGGATCTGTTTATATGTGCTAAGTGAGTACTTGAGATTCCTCATGCAGTCCCCCCCCCCCCTCTCTGTGGTACTTCTGGAGAAACGGACGCTCCGGTCAACCAAAAAAGCTCTCCGAGTGCTTCTCCGCTCAGCTCGTGCGTCACAGTTTGCCGCTGCGCATGCTGCCGAGTCACAAGCTTCGCGACACTCCTCGTGCCTCCCCAGAGGATGAAAATGGTGACATTTGTACTTTCTTACGCAACCAGTTTCAAAATAAAAGCTGATTTATTGTCAGATCAGGAGGAAAAATCGCTAGATTTTGAAGCAGGTCAAGTTTGGTCGCTTTGAGGATGGACAAATGGCAATGGCCAACGTCACCAAATAATTCAAGTTCACATGCTGAAGGAATCCTACTGTAATTCATTCATTCATTCATTCAATCGCGCTCATCCGATGTGGGATTTGGTTACCTGGGAGACGTATCTGCCATATCTAAAATCAGCCACCTCCAACACAACCAAACCGCGGACACATCAACTCGCTTCTCTGACATTAAAGTATCCAAAGTGTGAGGATCAAAGAGGAAAGAAGAATCCTTCCAGTGTCATTCTTCAGTGTTAATCAATAAAGCCCCCCCACCACCACCACCCTCCTGGCGCCTCGCACCACCGTGCCTACTTGAATAGTTCACCCTTGTTTTGGCTTTTGCCTCCTGAAAGGAGCTTTTGTGCCACACAAGAACAGGCAAGGATCAGTTTGGGCAACAGGCTCTATCTCTTGGCAACAGTTGGGCGAATAACAAGAGGGACGGAACGCGGTGCCGATAAAAAAAAAAAAGCTGCGCTAATGTGGGAGCCGACAGCGCTGCCACCGACTCGTTCAGTCTCCAGTGTCGGTTCGATTGGACAGGTCATGCCGCGACCAAAAGGTCACGTGTGTTCTTTCTTACTGAACACACAGCAGCAGAGTTTTGGAAGGGTGGATTCTGTTCTGTCAACAAAAACAGCAGAGCGGTTTTTATTCTCTCGAGCACATCAACCAGGAAACTGTGGTGTTCCTTGTGGAGTTTGCATGTTCTCCCTGCGTGACCCCGCCCATCCCCACAACACAACCCTGAACCTGGCACAAGATGTACAGAAGCTGAGTGAGTTTACTCGGTTTTCTTTCAGCACTCCAAAAACATCAGGTCACTTAGTGAGTGTGTGTGTGTGTGTGTGTGTGTGTGTGTGTGTGTGTGTGTGTGTGTGTGTGTGTGTGTGTGTGTGTGTGT
>JASSRZ010034330.1:0-15439 GCA_032164315.1 Malacoctenus gilli | reverse complement strand
CTACAGAGGAAACATTATTTTTGACATTACAGAGATTTTAAAGTTATTTTACACAATCAAATTAACGAGAAGTCCGTCTGAATTTGTGTCTTCGGTTCTCAACTCAACTCAACTCAACTCAACTCAACTCAACTCAACTCAGCTCAACTCAACTCAACTTTATTCTTAGAGCCCTTTCACATGCAAGCTCCACTCATCTAGGATGACAATAACGTTATCAGCAATGGCTGTTCCTTTCAATAAGGCAGAAAGATAATGTCCGAGGCCCAAGGAGATGAGCTGAACACGTAACTAACGGCAGTGAAGTGGGTTGTTAAAAGACTTCACACGGCCTGAGACAAGAGCAAGTAGTGAAAACCGCAGTGCAAAGGGAAGGGTCACGCGCACACGCACACACAGACACACACAGACACACACACACTCAAAGACATCCTCCTCTGAGTAGCCCAGACTTCTCACATCTCGCGGACGACGGTGCTCGGAGTTGGTAAAAACCAGTAAGGGCTCAATAGCCGTTTCTCAATCCCAAGTATGCCGAGTGTGGACTCCCGTACTTCTGAAGTTCCGACTTGGAAACTCGGAAACTTCGGAGAACGGGAGTTCGGGGTACGGTTTTTCTACAGTTGGAACGGCAGCGTACTTGTGATGTCACTTCCTCGACTTCAGTGTCTGCCGCCAGTGACACTGTTGCAGCGTTTCCTCTCCACCAACAGATTTGAATGTTCCGACCACAACGTTTGACTGTGGGCGGAACCCCCCCTGGTGGGGGGTTTCCTGCGACACAGAACAATCTGGGCCCCAGGATCTAACGCGTTCATCATACGGTACCATCAGTGGACCGTAATGGGTTGTTGACAGCTCTTTGGTGGTCTCCGGCGAAGTCGTCAGAATGCGCGCCTTCCTCAGCTGGCGTAAAAAAAGACTCCCCCTCGCCGCAGCGATGTCGCAAGCCCTTCGTCCGGCTCCTGGAGCTCGCACACGCTGACATTCTGAAGTTGTGTGATCAGATGCGGGAAGAGGACCAGTGTGGGTGGAGGGAGGTGGGGGCGGGCTGTCTGTGTGCAAACAAAAGATACCACAGACACACAATGGGGAGGGGCGTCTAGACGGCGGTTTTATTCGAGTTTCGCGCACACCGGCAGCGACCGGCGTCCCGGTTTTACATTCAAGTTGGTTTGAGTCGTTTCTTTCCCGCCCCTCGAAATCTTTGCAGGGTTTACGACACCTGTAAACTGTTTGTCATCTCAAACGCATCGTTCCAGACACATTTGGAGTCAAACAGCAAAAAATTGGGCACATGGGACCAAATACTTGGTAGTAGAAAACAGCTTTAAGTCCTAAAGCACTTTGCAACTGAAAAGGCAGCACTATGTTTTTATGGTAAACAAGCAGCACAAATAATAGGAAGACAATTCTAAAGAGGCTGTCAAACTGCAAAGAAGCTGTCTTGGTGCCGAGAACCCGATTACATCCAAGGTTGAAATGACACCAAAGCCTTTGTTGTTGGCCCCCAACCCCCAAGTCTTTGGCCGTGACCTGCTGCATAAAATAAATTGACCAGTTCAAACCAGGTGGGTCCTGGAGGACTTGTCCCCTCGTTTTCAGCAGAAGATCAGTGCAAAGAAAAGACAAGACAAGACAAAAAAAAAAGATTGCGTTCAAACACTCGTTGGTGCTGCACTGAGTCCTGAGCTGTTTCCCAGAGTGCTCCTGAGGCTCTCCTGTCTGCACTACCAAAGTCTGTCCCTCCCCTGCTTACTTCGAGGTCTGTTCATGCTTTTTTAAGGAGCTACTTTTATCTATATTTCTGCATCGGCAGATTTTTGTGCCTAGTTTACGTTCCCAAAACCTCAAGCAAGAAATATTAGAAAAACGTCTGCCAATGAAACACGTGAAAATTCACCGTTGAAAGAAGACAATGTAATAATACTACTAAAAATAATAAAAAGAAAAAGAAAAGAAGAAAAAGAAGAAAAAGAAAAAGAAGAAAAAGCAAAAGAAAAAGAAAATGAAAAAGAAAGAGAAGAAGAAGAAGAAGAAGAAGAAGAAGAAGAAGAAGAAGAGCTGGGAAATGTAATATCTTTGCGTTAACCCATCAATCTATTAAGGCAGAGAATTATTTTAGCGCGCATTAGTGCATGTTGATCGCATGCTTTTATTTGGTAAGCGTCTGTTGCTTGCGACTCTGGAAGCGGAAAAGAAAGGAGAATGCAGAAGAAAACGGAACAATCATTGAGAAGAAGGGTAACGCTACAGAACTTTCCCATGGTCATTTCCATTATAAAGTACTTCCGACAGCGAATTCGACAGAAACAAAGTTGTTTGTAGCCGCTGTCAAGCTGAGTTGTCTTTTAACAGGAGTACTTGATAGGAGCAAACCATTCAATGAAGCAAACAGTGGAGCGAGGCTTCGGCAGACTCCGTTAAATGCAGCGTGTGGGAGAATTATAGATAAACAAAAGCAAGAGAAGCGAACAAACGCCATAGCGACGTGGATAGCAGCAGTTCACCATTCTAGTCTCCTTTAAGGGAAAGTCCCAGCAGTACAGGGTTTAGTGCTTCACCCTTTCTTTTCTTTCTCCCTGATAAAAGAAAAATGTTTCTGCTGTTACTTCAGAAATTGCCTGTTTCCGTTTTGTGACTGCAGCTCAGGATTTTGCATGTAGACTGTGTTTATTTTTCACGGCAATAAGGATGACCTAAATGCCCTGGCAGTGGCAATAGGCTCGCATTTTTATATTTACATTTTTCAGTCGATTTTTACTGAATGCTTGCGGCTATTTGACTGTTACTGTTTATCTAGTGTTGATTTTCGTAGTGTTTTGGCGCATTTGTTCAAATGGGTGAATATTTGCAATAAAAGTGCACTAAACACTACTTTTGAATTCATTCTGGGATTTTGTGTATACAACGCAGTTAATTGCGATTAATCAGGGATATCACACAATTAATTTTGATTAAAATCTTAAATCGTTGCTCAGGCCTAATAATAATATCATGAAATGCTCTGGGATTCTCAAGCTCCATTGGTTGTTATGGTAACGCCGGAGGCGTCTGCGTCTTACCTGGTGAAGCTCCAGGAATTATCAGTGAAAGACAATGGACTCAAATCTCTCTCGCCTTGCTATTTGATTTACTGGCTGTGTCTAAAAGCAAGTGCTTACGTTTTAGGGAGTCTTTGGCCCTTTAAGAGGGTCCGGTGTGCAAAAAGCAGGAAAGGTTTTATGGGCATATTGGTGGAGGTTTGCGCTCTTAGAATGCTTCTAGTTAAGGCAGTTTTTTTTATTGCGCGATAACTTTCTAACTCTTTTTGTGTTTGATCCATGTATGTAAAACAGAGCAAATTTAAATTATTCATCGTCTATTCTCTCTTATTCTCTTAAATGAGTATATATATATTTTTTTAAAAGATGCTCAGTACATTTTTTTTTTTATAATACAGTATTTTTTCTTTGGAAAGTGCAAAATGTAGCTTGAAAAGATTCAGGTTGATAGTAGATACAGCACAAAAAAAACCTTTGTGGACGCAGATGGAAAGTCAAGGCACAGGTGGACCAAACCCAGCTTTGGTATTCAGCTTTGTGGCTTAATCTGATTGAACATCTTGCTTCATGTAACAACTTCTTCGTATAAACAGTCCGTAATACTGAATAACACTGGTGACGACCAGCAGGATGTCGCTGAAACTCTTTTGGTTGCTAAAAAAAACAAAAATCCTAAGAGATCGCGTTGAACACAGCTTGTTTTCCGAATCACAGCAGAGTTGGTGAAGGGTTAAAAAAAAAAAAAAGGTTTCAGTAGGGTGTAACACTCAAGAATCGACGGAAATCTCCAGCAGCAACGGGAAGGAGTCCCTAATATAAAGGGCGCGCGTCGGCGTCGCCCTCTCGCCACCTCACAGGCTCCACGACGGGTGCGTGAAGCGGATCTTGTGCCGCGCCGCCCACTTGGCGTAGATGGCCTTCTCAGTGATGAAGCGGTGGCCCCCGCGCTGCGTGTGCTCGTGGACCCGATACATCCGGCACTCGGCCACGTGGCTCTTCTCATAGTAGTGGTAAGGGACGACGCTGTGGTTGGCTTGACTGCGACAAGGGGGGGGGGGCAGAAGGAGAGGGGTCACTTAGGCGTTTTCGGGCTCCGTCTGGCACAGCCCGAGAGGGGGGGGGGGGGAGCGAGGCGCCGTACCTGCAGTGGTTGCCGTCGATCATGCCGTAGACGTGGATGCTGTCGCACATCTCCGTCGCCAGGATCATGGTGAAGAATCCCGTGCTGAGGAAGGCCCCCGTCTTCATCCTAGGTGGGACGTGCGAAGCAAGTTACGACAACGCACAAAAAGAAAAACGACAGGACTTTGCAAACAGGCCCCGCCCACACCGAAAGAAGCTGCTCCTCTACCTGTTTTTCCCTGTTTCATTCTGAAACACAGCGTCGCAGTACTGGACCTTGTCCCGGGTTATGGCGTAGATGTGGACGTGCGGGTACTTCTTGGCGAGTTTCAGCAGCGCGTTGTAGACATGCCCCTTGCCGTCCTGCCTCATGTTCCGCTCGGGGCCCCAGACCACGTAGGCGGTGTCCGCTGCCCGCTTGAAGTAGTCGCGCTCACTTCTCACCAGCAGGGGCACGCTGGTGTGGGACACCACCCGCACGGTGGTGCGGCTGCCCACGTCCCGCTCGAAGCCCTGCGTGGGTGCGTTGTTCATGCGGATCACGCAGGCGGTTTGGTCGATCTCGCCGCCGGCGCCGGCCCCCAGCATCTGGCCAGAGCTGGACACCAAGGCACACTGGTTGTAGTGGCGCTCCAGCAACTGTCGGGGGGAAGAATAGAGGGGGTGAGTCGGGAGCACGTGGGGGTCTAAATGCAGGAAGAGGGGGCCGACAAAGTGCGAGGGGTTCTCCAAACCGGACCCCCAACCTCCAACTGCAACCGAGCTAGCCAAAGTGCTCTGGACACTCTAGTCGCGAGGCCGCGAAGCGACACACATCAGTCCAATGTCCAACACCACTGGACAGCCTGCTGGGGTCAAGGTGAGACTTAGATTTCAAAGACTTCCCACTGAGCCAGCTTAGCCAACAGATACTCGATTTTATGGACATCTGTCCTCAAGCTGGAAGATAATGTCAACAACAGACCAGAGGACGGTAGTGTCAGAGGACCATCGGCATCTTCAGCCCAACCTCTGAAGCCAGTAATTTGGTTTTCGCTTTCTTGCTTGCAGCCAAAAAGATCTTCAGGAGGTACTTGTCGCTGCCCCAGGTAAAGGAAAATAAAAGAATTGTCTAGTTGCAATTCCAGAGTCCTGGACGACACATGTCCGACACCCTTCCAGAATGGCTGAATATGTGGACACGGCCAAAATATACCAGGATGGTCCGCTGAAGTCGACCCGCACTCCCTCCAGCATCTTCAGCCCAACTTAAAACTGTCGTCATCCTCAAGAAATGTCCGACCGCCTCCACAGACACAACCTGTTTTGGAGGCCGAAAACCAGGCTGATCCTACAGTGTGTGTGTGTATTTACTAAATGTTTTCTATTTACTGAAGAAATAAAAATAAATCTCACAGCTGCCTGAAGTCGTCTGTGTCACTGTCAGTGATGGACAAATGAGATTTCATCCACCTGCTGACAAGAGAAAAAAGACACAACTCACTGTCTTGTCTCGTTTGTGGCAATGGGACACCTTCATCGTTTCCTGACGCCAACAAACACACCACAAACAGTCGTTCCAATCTCATCCCACCACAGACATGTAGATCAAAGCCCGATAACATGCTTAAAACATTGAGATCTTGCTGCTTAACGCCATGGTCGTTCGTTCCCGTTTGCTGAAAGTTACAGAGAGCCTTCAACGGCGAGTCTGCGGGCCTCAGGACAAACCTACGCGACATCTGATCAAACAAAAGCTCCAAAAAAATGAAGGCTACTATACAAAACGGTGGTAAATCATCCAAAATAACTTTCCTGATGATTGTGTTTAGACCAGCAGAGAGAGTCTTTATCTCCCTGACCCCTTATCGCCACCTTCACCGCTGACAGCTCCGTTAAAATAAGGATGAAGGCCGAGCCAGAGAGGGGACAAGGGACGGATAAGCGGGGCTCGGTACGCAGACCTCCGGAGACCTCGCCTTGTGCGCCTCTTACCTGCTCCGTCCCGCCGGGGGTCACCCTAGCGTACCCCTGGATCCCGGCGCCCGAAGCGGCGTGCGTGGAGCCGTCCCGCGTGATCACGTGGCCGAACCAAAACAACAGGGGGAGGCTCAGGCCAAGCAAACACAGCCAGCGGACCATCTGCACGCACAAAAAAACGGGCCCGGGGGATGCGGGAAGGAGAGCGCATCCGGGCACGAGCGGGGCCTTCGGTCAAGTTTGTCAACGAGCCACAGCTGTAGTGTCAAAAGCACAACAAAACACATCAAGCCCCAAATCGTTCCTACCAGAGAGTTCATCTCAAGGCCTTTGGGACCTCCCTGATCCAGGGGACCTGGGGGCGCTCATCTTTGTTTCCTCTTCTCCAACCGGGGTAGCCAGAGGTGGAACGGGTCAAAGACACGAGCCCAAGCCGGCGTCGAGTTCCGATCATGACAGTTTCATATTTTCGGATGTTGTCGGCCTCTGCAGGTCAGCTGTCCGACCCAAGACCGCCCCCCGTTCTGTTCTGGAGAGGACTTTCGCGATTGTCTCCTTGAGGACCGCGTGGTTTATACCGATACTTGTCACGACACCGAAGTATTAAATATTCTCCCTTTTCAACCTCAAAAAAACTGTACAGCAGTTTTAAGGGGACCGTCTCAACATTTTTGTGAACGGTGGTCTCAAGAACTGAACTATCACTTCCGACCCTGCTTTTCAAAATAACAGCATCCCGTCAATTGGTATTTAGGAAAGAAAAGAAGTTACAGGACTTTGGACTCTTTCATCTTCAATTATGACAAGGCGTCACATTATGTACAACATTTTTATGTCCATATATCTTGAACAAGATTTGAATTTTGCACAGTGGTAACCCTTGCTGTGGTTAATGATTAATTATTTTGAAGTAATTAACGTCACAAACCGGAAGTGTTATTGCAATTACTTTCAATTGACAAAACTCATGTTGCCTTCACGTGTAGTTAGTAAATTCACATTTCCACAGCATGAGGCAATATTTTAAAATTAGCACTGATAAATTCATCGAAATATCAAGTGGAAGCATGATTTGTCTGCCAAAAGTTGCCTTTGATCATACATACTTCTGACATTACTGTGATACAATGTTACACTTCGGATCATAAGTTTATTGTCCAGAAAGTATGCCACTGTCAAACGTATTATTTTCTGTAGCCAATAGATTGTTCACGTAATAATTAATTCCAACTTTTGTAAAACTTCACATTGCTTTCATGTCCAAATATGAATTAGATGGAATACAGGGAGGGGCGTCATTTAGCATCGACGATCTGATTGGGTAGTAGAATTTTTGTCCCTTCCTTTCAGATTATTCATTTGGTGGGATTCATTGATATACATACAGATACCCGTTTCAAGGGTGGGACTGTGGAGCAACTGTTCACATTGCTCCTGCGATTCGCTGGTGGCTGCGTCAGTATCCCCTGGCAGCCAATGGGAGCGCTGTGAGGGCGAACGTTCTGTGCGGCTTTCACTTGTCTGTGTCACGGGAATGTCCTTCCCTGACGCCTCGGATGCTCACGGTATGTACCTGTGTGGGGGGGATTATGTTATTAGTCGCGTCTTCGCTGACCTGCGGGCACAGAGCCGCTGCTGGAGCCGACGTGGTGACAGCTCAAACCCTTTTTACGGTCTTACAGGGGCCGGTTAAGCGGGTAGCGCAGGGATGTCAGATGACAGCTCAGAGCTGAGCTAGGCTAGCTACAGAAGCTAACTAAGGTTAGCGTGCCTCGCTCTGAGAGGGCTGTCCTTGTTCGCTCGCGCTGCCTTTTAACCCGCCCTTTGCCAAAAGTTTCACTGTGAGACTTCCCGACGTATGGAGTGTTTCACTTAAAAGTTGAAAAAAATGGTGTCAGAGTTGGTTCCTGGCCTCGGTTTGGCGCTGCGGGCTAACTGCCTCGCTTTCACCTTCCCTGAACTCGCGGCCATTCATCGTCACCGACTTGTGGGAGTTTTGACTGGGCTGTCGTTCAGTGCTATCGCTTATTCACACCTGTCGACGCTTATGGCAGAACTGTGGGGTTTTTTTTGACCCCAAAGAGAGAGAATGAAGCAGCTACTGGTAGTCGTGTAAAGGAGGCGTGGCGGCAGACTGGTCACACTGTCTGCATGCCAGACAGGTAAGAAGTTGCTGGCAGAGAGTCAAATTACTCTGCAGATTAACAGTGAATGCGAATTTGGGTTCTCCACTTCCAACCATAACTCTCAACCAATTCAGGAAAGTTGACATAAACCCTCAAAGTAACAGTAAAATTTAATTCATAAATAGGAAACATGTATGCATTTGTAGGAGCTGGCGGAGTAGGGGGAAAAAAAGTCCACTGAGCTGGTTCCCAAGCTTTGTGCTGTATCTGTTGCAGGGTAATAAAGCTACAGCCGGCCTCTGAACCACGGGTTGACTACAGGCCGAGGACTGGATGACGACAGTGAGCTTGAAGCTGCCTGATCCCAGACCTGAGGGAAGGCCTCGTCTCGGGTGAATGTGAGGCGGGGGCGGGGGGGCGGCCTGGAGCGGCACAGCCCGTCCTGGACACGCGAGATGTCGACAAAACGGCCCGACGGGATGTCCATTGCCCAGGCTTTGGCCATGACCGTTGCGGAGATACCCGTCTTTCTGTACTCCACATTTGGGCAGGTAAAACCGCAACACAAACACGTAAAGTACAAATACTCTCTCAACTTAGGCGAATGTTCTGTCTTTCTCGCAGTAGCCAAATTTGCAAAAACTAACTTGGGCTTCTATTGCTTTCACACTGTTTCATATCATTTTGCTCTTGCTCTGTATGAACGACTGATGGGATTATTTTAACATATTAAAATAAAGAAATATATATATAATATAAATATAAAAATAAAAGCAACTGGATATGAGATTTCGAAAAAATGTAAGATTCTGTATTTCGGGAATCTAGGACAATGCATACATAAAGAGGACGAGTATCATTAAAATACTATTAACAGCAGTTAAGAAGGCAATCACGAGAACATGGTACAAAGTTGAACCACCAACCTTCCAGCAGTGGGTGTGCACAGTGGAAGAATTATTTGCCAAGGAGAAAATAACGCACAAAATAAGACTACAAGAGACAATTTGAGGAAAAATGGACAGCCGATAGAGCACAATAAGAGGACACTACCATCAACACTTGACGATGAGGACACTGATGTAAGAATGTAAAACTTAGTAGATACAATGTACTCTGACACTGCAACTGTTAAAAAACACCCTTAATAAAACATAAGTTTAAAAAAAAGATGATATTGTGCCTGCCTGTGCACCTTATGTAGACAGATTTCAAAATAAAATGCATAAGAGAAACTTACTCTCAAGGAATGGTGTCAAACTCCTTTTAGTTGGGGGAGGGGGGCCTCAATCCCAGTGTAATCTTGATAGCACAGAATGAGCAAATGACACGTTTTTATTTTTTCAGTTGCTGGCAATTACTTTTTTTTTTTTAGAGCAAATTCAACACTTCTTGTTAAGTTAGAGTATGAGTGTCCCTCTTAACCCCACCCTGGCTGTCCCCCCCCCCCCAAGTCCATATTCTCCCAGCTGAAGCTCAGCCCGAGCCTGAAGAAAGTGCTGTTTGCCACCGCGCTGGGAAGCGTGGCTCTGGCCCTCACCGCTCATCAGCTGAAGAGGCGGGGGAGAAAAAGGAAGCAGGCGCTGCAGGGAAAGGAGGGCCAAAAAACAGTGGGGATCCCCGAGGCGCTGCTGAAGACCGGGAGACCGTCGTCGTTAAAGAGAGGTGCGCGGTCGATGGGCCCCGTTTCAGGATGGTGCGTCTCAAACTGTAAGAACAGCAAGGGAAATGTTTGTTTGTTTATGTTGTTGTGATAGGTACGTTCAGTGGCCGACAGATGATGAGTCCCAGCACTCGGAGCAACGACACGATGAGTGGAATTTCCTCCCTGGCTCCAAGTAAACATTCGAGTTCCTCCCATAGTTTGGCATCGGTGAGAATCCTGAAGGCAGTTTTTTTTTTTCTGCGTCAACTTTGTTTGCTTTTCCCGACTTTTTTTTTTTCTTCGTTTACACACTTTTGTCTTCCCGTAAAGACCCGAGTCCCAAACTCCCCCAATCAGTCGGTGAACCCTTCGACCCCCTGGGACGCGGAGCCGGTGGCGGAAGAGTGCGGAGCGGTGGAGGACGCCAACGCTGAAAACCTCTATTTAATGGGTCAGTATTTTACACTGATTATATGTTGTTTTTTTAAATGATTAAAAACATCTGCAGTCTGTTTAGGAAACGATGTATTCAGAGGCCGTACTCTCAGCCCACACAGAATCCACTGATCCTCTGACACAAATTTTAAAGGCACAACTGTAAAAACTCTTCAGTTTTCTCTTTTATAAACTTATTTATAAAAGGACCTGCCTTCTAAATTCAGTTATTCTGACATCTTTGCTGCTTTTAAGCCTGTTTGTGTACAGTGTTGCAGAGGCACTAGGTTATACTTTGTGGATCGCTATGAATGCGAGTTACTCAAGGCTACCTTTAAAGCTCACATGTAAAGACTTTATCAAGCTCCACCAACTAAGTGAAAAGGTGCAATGAGAGGAAATATGTGCATAATCCTCCGGTCTCTAGCCACAGTTTCGTTGTATAATCGGGTTGCTGTTGGACTCTTGGACCCGGTATTGTGTCATTTGGCTTGTGCCGCACAAACAAGCAGAAATTGGTCGTGAAACTCCTCTGCTTCATTCTCCCATTTTTTTTTTTAGATTTTCTTTTTATTTGGAAAGGTGAATTTCCCCAGGATACATTTTACATCAATTCTTTGTCCATAGTAGATCATATATAATATCCATCCATCCATCCATCCATCCATCCATCATCCATCCATCCATCCATCCATCCATCCATCCATCCATCCATCCATCCATCCATCCATCCATCCATCCATCCATCCATACATACATACATACATACATACATACATACATACATACATACATACATACGAGTGTGTATGTACATACATACACATGCATACACACATACACACATATACATAGATCCATGCACACACACACCCACACGTCCGTCCGTCCATGCACGCACGCACGCACGCACGTACATACGCACATACAGTACATACATAATCTCCCTATATATAATGTCCATATTGCCCTTCTGGAGTTTTCTCTTCCGGATCCCATTTTATTTTAGCTATGAATAGCAACAGAGCAAAACAGGGGAGTATTTCACCTCTGGCTTTCCAACAGTCCAATGAAAAGGAGGATTGGTTTACACAAAGCGTAAGTGCATTCAAGTGAAATCAGATCTGATTGGTTTTATAGGCTCAGTCCGCTTGGTCCAGATCCTGTGAAGTTTTTCTTTTTCAACTCTAAGACAAAATGAAATCTTCTCCACAACACAAACCCCATGTCCAATGCAAGTTCACTCATTCGTGATTGGTGGTTCTACTTGTAACTAATTTTCTTGTGATTGACTTCTTGCTGGCAGCCAACAATATAGCCAGTAGTTTTTTTGTTATTATCTATATCGCTCTATGTTTCAAATAACAAAACTCCCAAATATATCGCTTCACATTTAAATCGAATATTTGCACCAAATACATTTTTTCAAGCTTATGAGCTTTTGTTCCCTAATTATCTTCTCATTTGAGGGAGATGGTCACTATTTTACCCCTAGTCACTGCTTTTCCCAGAGAATGGTTAGAGTTGAATCTTCATTGTCAATATGTTCCAAATGGAACTTAGTTTCATTTTTCAGGCTATCTTTGATAACTGAATTATTGAAGATGTTGGAATTCAATCTCGAAAGTAGGCTGAGTTTTACTCTTTCAGTGAATTGATGGACCATGGACCATCTAAAAGAGTGCTGGGTCCTATTTCACAATTACTAACCTTGAAAAGGTCGCATTTTAGCGATCAATGTGTGAGTAGACATTGTGAGCACTCGAATAATGTGTGTATTCCTGTCTTCCATCCAAATATCAAGTATAAGGCTTTGGGCCTGTTCATGTAGCTGTGTGTATGTGCCTTCTAAAACGCCTTGTCCCAGTCTGTTCCCGGAACACGTAGAATCTGCTCCCCTGTGGTCTCACACACTTTAGTTTGCCCTCAGTGTGGACTGTCAGGCTGATTTTGTCTCGCTGCAGACTTCTCGTCTGTGCTGCGACTTTAAATGACCGAGTTTCACTGTGGAAGTGCATCACCATGACCAGCCTGACTTTACAGGCTCATAGAGGAGAGCCTGCAAGTTTAATCTTGGGGCAAAATGAAACACTGTTTGTTTTCCTGCCATAACACCTATTGGGTACATCAAACACCTGAATTAAAAAAAAACTGAGTGCATGTTTGAGATGGAAACTAAACAGACAGTTAAATGTCCCTGGACGCAAATATGAACAAGTGCAGATACGATACGAGATGTATGTATAACGTACACACTTACACGTAATTACTTTGAGATTCACTTCAGGTTGAAAGTTCAACACCGAAATCCTCTGAAAATTAAAGGGCAGAATTCAATCAGTGCAGAAATTGTAGTTTTTTTCAGATTTAATTTCGGTTTATTGTTCTAAAACTGCTTGTTGTGGAGTCGTTTCAGTTTAACGGTCCCATGCACAGCGCTGGGGGACTCCCTTGTGAAAAAAAGGGCCCACTCCTGTTCCGGGACTCACTGCTTCTCGTTCTGTCAGGGATGGAGCTGTTCGAGGAAGCCCTGCGCAAGTGGGAGCAGGCGCTCAACATTCGCCATCACACGCACTCCTCCTCCAGCAACAGCAGCCTGGCCCTACAGGGGGCTGCGGCAAGTGGAGACGCCCCCATGGTAACAGGCGAACTTGAACACAAAACACAAAGTTCTAGCTCGTAATAATTTGCTCGACCAGACTTATGGGTTAAAGTGGCCCTATTTTACACATTTTGGACGTCTTTGTCTTCGTATGCAAGTCCACAATGACAGAGATTCATCAAGCTCTTTTTCTCAAACACTGTATTTCATTATATCTCGATCGTCTCCTTCGGCCCTTTAGAGACCGGCAGAATGAGGCTCTTCCGCATTAAGCCCCACCCCTACAAGATGCAGGACGCCTCTGATTGGTTAACTACTGGTAGCAGTTGTCGGGAGCACGCCCATACGCCCAGTGTAGAGAAGTTGTCCAATCACTGAGCCCCACTTTTGACATCAGTGAAAAACTGATGTGAAAAAAAACTCCCTGAAACAGACCGTTTCTACCACCATCGAAAATGAATTGAGAGGCACACTAGATATCTCAAACATGAGTTTATGTGAAAAGAGGGGGCGCTGCTCACTTGTCTGAATGAGCTTTCAACACTATTACACTGTGAATAGCTGAAAGAAGTCGAAATAGCATTATAGGGCCTCTTTAAAGTCGAGCACAGCCTTGTGACATGGCGTGTTTATTGAGTCACCCGTGGCCCGTTCAATGGCTGCCGTCTTCTGCCCACAGGCTGAAGCCCAAAACAAAATCTTCGCCGAAAAGCTGGAAACGCTGCTGCACCGAGCCTATCACCTGCAGGAGGATTTTGGCTGCAGCATCCCATCGGAGAGCGTGCTGGCGGACTTTGGTGAGAGCCGCACAGATCCCGTTAACCCAGGAGCCCAGAATTTGACCCTCATATTTCTAGTTCAAAGATTCAAATTAGGGGGGGGGGGGCGAGCAGCGTTTGGTGGCTCTTATCAGTCTGTTCATTGACACGCCGGCGTCTTATCTCTTGGCCCGGGAGTGAGTCAGTGTACTGTTGTGTCGGCAGAGAGCGAAGGCACTCTTATCTTGCCTCAAGTGGAGAGTTTCCACCGGCTGCGAGATGATGACGCGACGACCGTTTCGTCCGACGACTCCTTTTTCTCAGCGGCGGAGGTGAGTGATTTCCCTCTCACCTGCGGGGGTGCAGCAACGCCTTGGGAGCGAAGCCGAGGGTTCGCCCCTCAAATCAACTGTGTATGTGCGAGGTGTGAGCTGGAGCTCTGAGGCCTGCGTGTGTCCTGTGTGCAGCTGTTCGACGCCATGTCTTTAGGAGACGTCTATCAGCCGCTGAGGCCCGCAGCTCTCTACGAAGAAGCCTCATGTCTGGTCAGGGATGACAGAGTGGCCTTCAGGTCCCTAAGGTAACCAGGAAGCACAGTGCAGTGTGTTTTGTTTGAATAAACCTTAATAAACAGCAGTTTTTTCGGAATACCGGACCCCCCCCCCCCCAGTAAGCTGCATCAAAGCTGTACATGACGTAAAGTTAACGCCTTTCCTTTTCTTGCAGGACTGAATTACTTGAATGTTACTCCGACCAAGATTTCCTCGCCAAGCTCCACTGCGTGAGGCAAGCTTTCCAGGTGAGTTCCCGGCGCCACTCGACTGCTCGCCGGTCTTCTCCCAGTCAACCAACCCACACTGCAAATACTGCAACCTTACCACACAGCTGCTGAATGATTGGCTGTTTGTGGCTTACGAGTTTTGTCTGGGGACATGATAGGCTGTTTCTGCCCGCCTGTATTTAAAGCTGACTGGCTGTTCGTGTGTTTTTACCGCAAGGAGGAAGTCTATCAAGTCAGCTCTGTGTACTTAAATGATAAATATATAACAATAAATAAATAAATAAATAAATAGTTCGGTAAGAAAAAAACCACAAGCTGTCTCGTCGTTCAGATAGCTTTAGATAAGCTTACGATAACAAAGCTTTAGATAACAGCTTTACAACACGCTCGGCATGGCAGAAGCATCGGGCACAAGTGGTAAAACCCTCCAAAAGTCGCATTTGGAACTATTTTGGCTTTTGTTCATAACAATATTTGTTTCAGTTTGATTTTGTTCTTCACCAGTGTTATATTCATTATGCAACAAACAACATAAATAACTGTTAAGTATTTATAGCTATGATAATAATAAAATAATGATAATAGTATTTTTTTAAAAAGGCTGCGGTATTGTAATACTACCCGGAACCGTGAGACTTTGTTTGGTATCGTATCTTGGTTACTCATTTTGGTATCGTGACAACTCTAGACCAGTCCCACGTTGCTTTTCTCTCTCAGGTCCTGCTGGTGGATGAAACTCACCGCACGTTTTTCATGGAGACCGGCAAGCAAATGATCGCGGGGCTGATGGTGAAGGCCAACAAGGTCAGACCCCCCCCCCCGCTCCGAGCAGCATCCCACTGTCCTTTTTTTTTTCTCTCTCTTTTTAAACGCATGCCTGTCTGTCGTTTGGGGGGCGCGGGGGGGGGGGGGGGGGGGGGGGGGGGGGGGGGGGGGGGGGGGGGGGGGGGGGGGGGGGGGGGGGGGG
>JASSRZ010034329.1:0-17015 GCA_032164315.1 Malacoctenus gilli | reverse complement strand
GTGTGTGTGTGTGTGTGTGTGTGTGTGTGTGTGTGTGTGTGTGTGTGTGTGTGTGTGTGTGTGTGTGTGTGTAATATGTACTTTTGGATGTACTGTTTTTAAACTCCTCTTCATCCCTTCAAAAAACATCAGGAATGTAGGTAAGTGCTTTATAAATAAAGTTCTGAGTTGATCTGATGCCTAATAGACATTGTGACACACGCAGGTTTCGGCCGAGCTGGTGTTTGGTCATGTCATGAGGCCCCTCGCCGTAGATGAATGGGGTCTGGGTGAGCCGTTTGTGCTTTCTGCCTCTGTGAGAGTGTAACTTTTTTCCAGAATGAGGCTCACGTTGCACCACTGACAGCTAGAATTACAGAAAGACATGGGCCTCCACCAGGCAGGAGGTCTCGCAGAGGACTTTGTGAAGGCGTCTACAGAAGAACTGACTGTGATACTTTCTGACCCAAAATACAATCTTCCTTGTTTTTTTGTTTGTTTGTTTTTCTGTTTCATGTTGCAACAACAGAAGCTACTATTTTCCAGAACCGCACAGCAGAAGTCACATGCAGTGTGCAGCTTTTATCGAGAGGGAACACGGTCTTTATCTGTCATTAATGCTTCAGTAAAAACCAGAAGACACAAGGTCCAATTATTTCTCATTTCAGGGCCCATGACAGTCAAGTTTTTCTATCTCGACCGTGTCATCGAGGCAACATGAGGCAACTGTCACGTAACATGGAGAAAACTCTTCTCCCAATAGGAATAGAGGCTTTTGAGCTTGTTTTGGGTGTCACTGGGGAGACTCTGGGGTGACAAGAAGTGACAGCGCCGCCCTTGCTGACGAAAGTTGGAGTTTCAGCTGACATCAGTCACTCGTGGAGAAAGAGGAGAAATAGAAGGAGGAAGATCACGTCAGGGTATCCGGCACCTGTGCCAGCGCAGATCTGCAGTTCAGTACGAAGGGGGAAAAAACTGCTGAATCAGTCGCTGGGAATCAGAGGAGCAACTGCCGCAATTGCTATAATACCAGCTTTGAGTCATAATCACTGACAGGTAAAGAGGGAAACAGAGCAAACATTCAGCCCCTTGAAGGTTATTTGATGGAGACAAGCAGGGAGGTTTGACTGACAAGGAGCAGCTGGTGACGGGCTGACGACCGGGTCTCCAAAACTGCACCTCTCTCGGTAGATCCTTAGCACTTCGACATGAGCTTCACTCGTCAAAGCGTGCGACGCCGTTGGAGCTTTGCAGGATCTGCCCGTGGTGCCTCCACGTTGTCTGTCGACGAGATAGCTTCTTTCAACGTATTTTAATTCATTTCATTTTCTTCAAGTTCTGTAGTTTTATGGCTTAAAAAAACGTAACTGACCAGTCGTTTATTTAGGTTTCACTCTGCTACTTTGTGACTCACGAACCGTCCAGCTAGGGGGAACGTCGGAGGCAATAGAGCGTCAGTCATGTGGTCGTATTCATACTCACCCAAAGCAAACTGGTTTCAAAGTTAGAATCAATGAGTGGGGCCAATATCAAGATTGTCACTGTCTGTGTTGTGTTCAAGAGAGGACACCCAAAAAGACGCCAGAGGAAGGGGGACAAGAGACAACATACGGTTTTATTTTCACAACAACCGCAAGAACAACACACGACGATGGCGCCAACTGAAGGGGTGACGAGGTGCAGAAGCTGCGGGCACTCAGAGCAGACAAAGAAACCTGTCGCTGCGTGAAAAGACGTGAAGCGATGCTGAAGCACAATCACACAAATCCTCTGTGTAAGGGTTGGTAGAGGGGCTAATTTGAGACAGGTGGTCTTAATGTTATGGTTGACCTCTTGATTGTTTGCTCCTCCCCCCCCCCCCCCCACACACACACATACACATACACACACACAGTGTTGCAGTCCCACACAGTGGCTCACAACAGGAGGTTTCAGCACACAGTGGCTGACAGCTCACAGAGGTGCTTGTTTTGTTCCTCACTGTTTCAGCCAGATGCGTCACACTGCAGCCCCCCACCCTCCCTTCCTTCAACCCAGCAGGGATCCTCTGTAGTCTTAGATCTTCTGTGCACACCAGTACACAGGAAGGGGGAGTCAAAAAGACCCCCCCCCTCCCGTGACCTCCTTTCTGTTGTTTATTCCATGTATACACTCTTCTTCACTATTCATGGAGTCACTGTGCTTCTGATCCCAGTCTGAAAGAATGAAGACTGTCATTAACAGAGGAGGCTTCTTTGTTATGACAACATAAAGCTGCTCGTCGGATCTTGGAGCAGATTGCGCGACTGCGAACAGACACCGGGAGAGGCAGAGTCTTTCGGTGTATGCTGATGGCTGGAAAATGGAGACAATCCGAGCAGGTCGTTCCCAACCTCGTTAGTTTACGTAGGAACTCCCAGACTGTCTCGGTGAGAGGCTGCACTCAGTCTCCCTGATGTGATTTGTCAAAATGTGACAGTGAAGCCAGGACTTGAAAAGAAAATCTGGACCTTCCAAACTTCAAACCAGGCTCCTGAAGGAGGTATGAGGGCCCTGGTTGGCAACCCATTACTCGACACAATTACTGTATTATCTTTTTTTAATTGTTTTTGTTGCACTTCATGGAAAAAAATCTGCAGGTCAAAGAAAAATCTATTAAAATCATTTATAAGTAAATAACACATAATAAGACATAAAGTTAAAAAAAAATTAAAATCATAATTACTTTGATAACACATGTAATGCTTGACCTTGTTTACACGATTCATTGACCTTGTTTACACGATTCATTAAGCAATTACTTTAATTATTCTTATCGTTTCGGGTTGTTTTTTTTCTTCATTTTGTAATACTATTGTAAATACTCTTGCGTTTCCAACTGAGTTTCAATACATCAGTTGACAATAACAACCACATCGACCAAACCACCGCTGCGGGCTCCTGAGCGAGGCCGCAGACGCCTGAATGCATCCTCATCCTCTAACAGCAGGTGAAAACGGGGTCACCCGCTGTTGTCGTTGTGCCTCCGTTCGATCCGTCACGTCGGCGGTGACACGCAGTGATTGATGGCCACATCAAACCGCCGAAAGGACACGATGCTGTCGTTACATCCCCACCAGTTCCTTCTGGATCCCACCATGTGTATGACTTTGGCTAAAACAGTCTCAGACCCCCTCCAACTGCTGATACTCATGCACTATTATTCGTCCCTCACGCTATTACACATTTTGGTGGGAAAAAAAGTAAAACTTGCCACCACATAACAGATATTCGCCGCGATGCTGATACCCTGCAGGTAAAAAGATAAATATAAAATTAAACGAGGAACGATCGTAGCAGCTTACTTTTATTTTTTAGTGCTTCAACTTTGCTTTGTGCAGGAGAAACACCGTTCATTCAGGATGCATGCCTCACTCTTGGGAAGGTGTTTTCTTTTTTTTCTTTATTTCCAATGCATTATTCACACTCGTCTGATCTTCTAAATTTACCACAGTCATAATCAGACATGATTGCAATGTGTTTATTGGGGAGCTTGTCCGTTAAGTGCTATTCAGAGTGGCATGCTTGTACTCCAAAGTGCCTCTTATATTTGTTTTTTCTTTCTTCACACAAGTTTCATGTTTTTTCCTGTGTGGAGTAAGGTTTTTGTGCAAGCAAGAAAAACATTTGGTGGACAAATGAACAAATTCAAGACCCCGATTCACTGGTTCACACTTTTCACTAGTGGTCTGGTGTCTGTTGCAGCTGCTAACCAGCCACCTTACACCAGTGACTGCACCAATGATGAGCAACAGGCGTACATACACAGGAATTGTCAAGGAGCACAACAGCCACTTTGTGGCATCAAGTCATCTGTTGGATTCTTTGAAACAAGGGGAGCCTCACTTTGCAACTTGTGGGACCCGAAGGGGTCCGCCACCAGTTTGGTGCCAGATATAAGTGTGTGAAGCAATGCTGAGCCCCCTCCACACAAAATCATTTCATGTCTTCTTACATGACACTGAACCAGGAATAGCTTTCACTGAAAACTGTCACAGATCAAACTATTTGAGGCCTGTAACTTGTGCTGAAACCTGCTACAACTCAGAAGGGAAGACAGAGGGATCCAATATAAACATAGTAGGCACCAATAATGAACACTGAAGTGACAGGTGAGGGTTTGGAATCATCATTTTGGTAGTTTTTAGCTTCCATATTGAAAGCCAGACACACCCACTGGCACCTGCTCTCAAACGGTACAGCCCGCCAATCCAGCGCATAACTCATACTCCGTACATACTCCTACACAAGTTCGACTTCTATGTTCTCCTCATGCCAGGAAAAGTTTTTTTTTCAGTCCAGAGGCCACCTGACTCCCGGTTCCAGCAGCATTCCTGCTACCCACGTGTCCCCAACTCCCAGAGGAGGCCCGTCACTTGGATCTCAGACGTTTTGCGCCATCACTGTAGCTTCTGCTGGATTGAGTTGTTCAAGGGTTTTATTGCTGACAAATTTTTGAGGTCTGACTATCATCTGAGGTGACTCGCGCAACTGTATCAGCATTTAATAATAAGTGATAGCTGCTGAATGTAACAGTTCTGCCTCCTCCCACGCGCTCTCGCACATCACATCATGCTGGTGTGAAGTGATTTCAGAGGGTCGGGCTGTCCCACCGTTGTGCTTTCTTTTCCTCTTCCACATCCCCCCCATCATTGCACTGATGGATCGCCCTCTCGCCTGCCCCAGAGTTTATATAAATCAGCGTGTGTCCACGATTTCTCTTCTGGAGGGCTGGTGCTTGGGAGGGAAAAAACAGAAACCCACCCCAAACTTTGCCAGGGACTGGCTTGTTTTGGTGTGAACTCGTTCCCAATCGGCACCTCCCCACCGTCATCAGAGCCATCCGCGGGAAAGTCGCCGACCAAATTGAATCATTAGCGCCGACCTCCTTTCTTTGTTATGTCCTGAAGGAACTGGGCACAACAAGCACACACGGAAATCCAGTGAAGTGGGAGCTACTAATTGGTTTCACTCTGACAGTACAGTAAGCAGCGTTACTGTAACAGACACTAAATGGTATCGCCATGACGACTGCTAATTGGTATCAGTGTGACAGGCAATGAGGGGAGAGACGGCACCTGCCCTCATTTCTGCAGAGAAAATGTCCAAGACAGTTGCTAAGAAACAGTTTCCTGGTCTTGGTGTGCCATGTGTGTGTGTGTGCGTGCATGCCTGCACGCGCGCGCGCGCGTGTGTGTGTGTGTGTGTAGTAGAAAGAGGCTAGAGTAGATGCATCTTTAATGTCTTGTACTGTATGCATCAAAACCAAAACAAGCTCAGGCCCATACACATGCACACACCCAGTCAGTTCTGAGCTTGGGGGGGGGGGGGGGGGGGGGGGGGGGGGGGGGGGGGGGGCCGTTCACCCCCCCCCCCCCTCCCCATGTCTGGACTTCATGGGTCAGCGCACAGCGATAGAAAGCAGCAGGTACAGTATTCCCCCTGCTCAGGATGATGAGTGTCAGCCTTCAGTGTTCCCCAGACATGCGCTCAAGGTTTTCCATATCATGGCCCCTTGTACAATGTGTAGCTGCTGCATACAAAAACACATCAAGTGGAGCAATATTTGAAATCCCCAGGACCAAAGTCCTGCATGGAGCTAACAATAGGCCTGTGCTTGAGATTACTGCCAGAAGGTATCTTTATATGTTTATCTTTAGATCTATAACTTTGTAGATAGACAGACAGACAGGCAGGCAGGCAGGCAGGCAGGCAGGCAGGCAGGCAGGCAGGCAGGCAGGCAGACAGACAGACAGACAGACAGACATAAATCTTTCAAAGACAAAAGACAATTTGAAATATTTAAGATTGAAAGTTTACAGTTCAAATTCTTCATCTTGCAAGTACAATGTATAAGTACTTTCTTCTTGAAAAAGGCAGAAAATATGGCGAATCCCAGCAGTTAGCCGTGTTCTCGAAATGTCTCCATAGCCATCAATGTGTACAAAAGAATGTGGATGAAAAAGTCAAGAAGACTGTGTGAAGGTTCCAAACACCAAACCGGGTCAACGGAAGAGCATCAGGCTGAGACGGAACAATTTCAAGACCCTGAACTTGAAGCACTCTGGGGGGGGAAGGGGGACGAAAAGAAAAGCTGGAGTGTCAGAGAGTCTTTCTCGAAAAACTTATTCTGACTGCCGTTAATCAGTTATTTTGGCCAAAAAGTGAAAAGCTGAAAAGATGGCGGCAGTACCATCATGCTGTAGGGGTGCTATGAAGCCATTAGTACGGGAATTAAATGTTTATAAAAAAAAACTGAATAAACAAAAACAAGTAAAGACCAAGTAATTAATAACAAGCGGTCCAGCAATGGCGCACTAAAAGGAGGCCCAGAGACGACTGGGGACACCTCAGAACCCCTCTAGGAAGAACTGAAGTTAGCGTTATCTGCCTTCATGATCAATCATAATAGATAGATTGATGGTTCATGTAACTGAAACTTTCATTTTGAATTTTAAGATGTCAAAAATATGCGGCTTTCCCGCAATGTAGTGAACCAGGATGAGCAGTTCAGATGGTTTCACCTTAAACGAAATCGTCTGGAAATGTTTGATATCAGAATTTCTTTCGACTACATGCTTCATTGTTCTTTCCTCGAGCTGAAGTTTGGCAGACTGTACTAACTGCCTCTCCTGCCCCCCACCCCCACCCCCACCCCCAGGACAATCACTGCAATTCCGCCATTGTTGAAACATAGAAATGAGATGCATCATTTGGCAAGTTTGAACAGGGGCTCACATCACACTGCGCCTGACAAACAATTAAAGAAACATTGTCCCCGACACGCCTCGAGCCAAAGACAACAGCTACATTATGGCGGAATGACAGGCGCGTGTTGTTCCCTGCGGTGTAATGAGGATCCAGTTGACTGTGCCCAGGATTCCACGAAACTCGTAAATGCGCTTTCTCGTGAGAGGTCAGCCCGATTGGAGCGAGCCCGATGAGAGCCGTGACACACATCATTCAAGGAAGTTTTTGCCTCTTTTAGATCAGCGGTATCATGAGATACTGAGCGTGATCGGGCTTGACGGGGGAAGACAGATGGAGCCAATCAGCCAGTCCTCCACCCATTTCATTAAGGCAGACAAACGGGCCGATGACTGTTAAGCTGGGTGGTGACGTGGGGACAGACTGACAGTCACGGCACAGCGATGGAGAACATAAAGCGCTGTTTGTGATGCATGCTGTTCTACCTTCTTTAAGCGAAGACCCCCACAAGCAAAGCGACAGAAGATAAAGTCAAGGGTAAAAGATGGAAAAAGAAGCTTAAGTGTGAAATTTAACTAATGTACTTTTTTCCACTATACCCTTCACAGACTTGACTTGATGCAATGCCACACGACGTGACATAACATCAATCAAAATCCGCAGGTTTGTAGCCCTGACTGACATGCATGTGAAACGTCATAAGGATCTGACGAGAGGTGCCGTCTATAGAGTGTTCACAAGTCACTATCACTGCGTTGTTTGTACATGGTTGTGTATGTTTCTTAAGCACATTCCCGGCTCACAAAGCAGCTCACATTGCAAGTCATAATAACTTGTTTAACAGGACACTTATCAACCAATGGCGACAGGACGAGGTGGTCACTCATCACTGGGAGCTGTTGGACACAAGCAGGCTTTTAAAGGAACAGCCACACTTTAGCTTCAATGCAAAGTCAGAAACCATCGTAACTTTTTAATTTTCCTTCATGAATTGGAACTTAAATGAAGTTGTTCTGCGAAATCTATTTTTTTTGGGGGGGGGGGGCGTCTTGATGAATCAACACTGTCCAGCTGGTTAGTTACGCTCATTCGATATCCTCAACTTGCCCGTATGTCTGTGAGCACATGGAGCTTGTCTGATTTTGTAACAATAAAGCTTTGCTTTATCCAATGAGAGATGAATGCTGCACCCATGAGATAGAAATCATTTTCGGGTTTTTTTTTTATCGAACACGTGAAATATTGGGGAGTTTAAAAGTTGGCTCGGTGGATGACGAGACCTCCGGGAGCTGGATGGAAGCTTTGGCAGCGGGTAAGCATTATTTACCCCTTTAATCAGCCTGTTTTTTTTTTTACCATTAAACACAGCCTGTTGTTTTGCACGTTCATTGAAGAGGCCACCTGCTTACCGCTGCGACCAAAAATACACCGTTCCGCTGGTTGAAGCTGCAGGTGAGATTGCATTTAACAGTGGCGGTGTTTCAAGCTGATTACCAGACGACGGCATTCGCGCTCTAATCGACTGTTCTGATTAGGAAAAAGGCAAGACGGGTGTTTTGAAGCATCTCTCATACATAGGATTTAAAAGAGTAAGAAAACGAGCTAACATTTCAAAGCAAGTCTGCTGTTTGCTTGTAGAAATCAAGGACACTTTGATAGAGTCCAAAGTCATCGATACCAGAACTGGAAATGGGTTTCACTTTCGTCTGGCTGTGGTTATTCACAGCTTGGTGTGGAAGCCCCAGTGCCTAAAAACAGCCAAGGTAGGAAACTTCGCAGGTTCAACCTCTTTGTGCTCTCAGAAAGCGGCACATCCCAAGGTGGTTGCCTCACCGTTAAACGTGTCCTCGCCTTTGTAAATAACATCCAACAACAGGTGCGCAGAAAGGGGGGGAGGGACTGCCGGAGGCGGGCGTTCATCCAAACAGCTGGTTGGAAGCATCTGGCTAATGGCAGCCATACATCAGTCGGAGTTATGTATAGTCTGCATGACTTTAACTGTCGGACCAATCCTTATAAATAGTCTCCTCAACCTGCGTTATATAATGTGTAATGACTGTCCCGGGAAGTCAAGTCATTATACATGTGAAAATATAGCCAGTTTGACTTTGGCACTGATTGAGCAGGTCTTTATGGGACTTTGGGCGCCTTCTTTTTTGGGGGGGGGATTAGAGGCTTGAGGGGCTTGCCTCTATAAAGGGTGATTCCAGAGCAGAAGTGGGAGGCTGTGATGTAACTCGGGATGCTGAGCGCTCAAGGAGAGCCAACCCCCTACAAAGCAATGGATTGCGGAGGTACGCTCTGATCTTCCTTGTGCAACAAGAACATTAGGAAACAGGAAACTCAGGTTCTGCAATCAAGTTTGCTACATAGCCAGTCCAATCAATCATGACACCTGAGTTCAAGACAGACTTTGAGGTGATGAAATGGTGTCTGACACAAGAAAGATGCTTCTTTTGTCGCCATAGGCAAACGGTGAAACTTTTCTCGCGGACAGTTCTTTGTTTATGAAATCAGAAACTGCCTCCAATACAGGTCCAATATGTGAGTTCTTGTATTTATGATAAACAAATCTTTTGTAAATGTATCCCGAAGGGTGAGTTGACTCACGTGGTTGCATGTTTTCTCTCTTTGTCATCTGCATGCTCTTTGTTTTGGCTAATTGGCTACTTTATCACTAAATCTACCAATTTTCTGAATGTTAATGATGACTTATTTGTCAAAAGCAACTTGTGTATAATTGAATGACTTTATCTGTTGTTTTGGAGACTCTGAAACCACAGCACAAATTGTTCTATGAGCCATTGCTACTTGACTAGGTTCACTTTCCTGAGTTGTATTAAGAACGTGCTGCTGACTTTGACCTAGCAAACCGCCTGTTATGTAACTTAAGTAATGAGATCATTTGGTGACCTCTTGCAACTTTTCGAACAGCCAATAGCAACCTCATTTACTGAGGTCGTAAAACAGCGGTCTCAGCTCCAGGTGTTGTTCAGGTGATCTCTGTCACCCAGTAGCTCAGCACTGCGCACTGGTCATTAGCCTTTCATCTCTCCTGTTGAACATGCTACGCTTCTGCCCCCCAAGCCCTGCCCACTGCTGTCCTACAAGCCGCCCCACCTTCTCTTCTCTATTGGTCATTGGTAGCGACAGCTCGGTTGCCCTCGTTCAGTCCCAGTGGGTTCTTGCCGCCATCGAGGGGATCCTCAGGTCACAGCTCAGAGCTGAATCCTCATCGTGGTGGTCAAGTCCACTGTGCTTACTTACCTTTGTCATTCAGGCTCTAGTGCCGAGCCCCTAACGTATTCCAAACTCCCAAGACAAACACATATCAGGAGAATCCAACTTCCCCAATGTAAAATGTAACTGCAGTAATCTCATCAAACTGTCTGCAAACTGTAATAAGTTTCACTCTTTCCGAGGGAGATTTTCTTTTGGAGACTCGCCCACTTTGATGTGGTTCATGCAAAAAAAAGAACAGCACCTGCAGCAGGAGGACGTCGCCGCCAAATCCTCAAACAAATATGACTGAAAAGCAAACTCGAGCTTTCCTCTTTAGCATGAGCTAATTTACCTTTCCAAGTGCCCTTTTCTTGGGTCTGTTTGTATTGTCACAACAGAAGCAGTGCAAACTTTGTCCGTCTCCGCCGCTTGGATTCGGGTGGCAAAAAAGAGGAGCCTTAATAGATTCGCCCAGCGTAGTGGGGGGAAAAGGTGGTAATCCTCGGTTTAGTATTCAGACAATGGCGTCGTGGGGACATGGCCGAGAAAGCTATTAATGCTAAATAGCGTGTAGCGCATTTGCACTTCAGCTCAATAGGCACTGGCTATTGCCCCAGAGGGTCCTATCAGGGGAGTGAGGGGAGACTTAAGGATTCCTTACACCAGGAGAATCGGCCACATGTGGTCCGACTTTATCTATAAGGTTGACGTGTGTCTTTTTGGAGCCCTTTTGCAGAGTTTTTCCAATGATTTCTTTGTAAGAACGCTGTTGCAGAGGCTTTTTTAGGATGAATCAGGTGAGTTTAACCAAAGCCATGCTCAACTGGTAGCATGTGGATTTGTAGCAGGGTTTCAATTAGATATGCACTATGTTGCATTAGATTTCAATAATCTCCCATTCATGCCTCAGTTCATGTCAATTCATTTATATTGTGTTGAAGGCAGTAAGCGAGACCAACAACTCCTGACCTGAACCTCAAAGACCCTGAAGGCATCACTGTGGACGTGTGTATTTTCTGTATTGTTGCATGGATCTTCTTCTTATCTGTCTTCATACACTTGCACTCCTGTGTCTCCACTCTCCCTGAGTTTCACCTGATCGTTACTTGATTGTCTCTAACTGTCTTTATGCCCCATGCATGTGTGTGTGTAAACTCACCTTAGTCTGTCCTTGTAGCATCGCTTATACCAGAGGCTTACCTTTGATTCATTTCTTGTCTTTCTTTATATTTTCTCTTGCCTTACATGTTTTAATATGTTTCATTTGCATGAGTGAGGGTGGTGAAACAAGTATTAAAACTGGGGTACTCATCCATCAAACCAAATTACAGAAAAAAGGCATTTCTGTGGCATTTTCGTGATGAGTGTTTGACCTTTCAAGAGTCAAAAGGTTGAGGAAGGACACAGCTTAATGGGCATCTCAGCAGAGGTTTGTTTTCTAAGTATACAAGAGAATACTAAGTCAAGGAAACGTTTAACTCTGACTCAGTCGCGATCTTGGTACTTTGCACCGTCCGCCCCCCATGTGGGTCGTGCCGTGCTGTTGCTAAAATGAAAACTACCCACAGGGACAAGAGTCAACAAGCTACAGCGATGTTATCATCAAACAGAGTATTCACAGGTAAGAGACTGTTTGTTTGCAGGAGGTCAGGAGTTGGTCAGGTGGATCGGTCAGCGTTAATGGAATCCCATCCGTGGCGACAGCGATGTATGTCGACACGGTGAGCTTCTCTGCTTCTATTCCCGCCATGCGCTTGGCCCCGACTTTATCTCCCTCTTCGTCTGGGCTGAACTGATAATGAAATGTTAAGATCGAGGCAGCTGTGAAATAAATAAATAAAGCGCCACTAACTTCTTCCCATCCGATATTCCATCAATAGCAGGGGACACAGGAGGCAGAGAAGCATTAGACTGAGGCTCACAGGTTACCCGGGACGACAACTTTAGAATCAGGAGGTGCTTATTACCGCTTCCTCTGTGGCATTTGTGTGCTCTCTGTATAACAAAACTTTGAATGGACCCAAACAAAATGGAATAAAATGCTGAGGCCACTTTTGCCGTCTCTCCGTCTATGACTCACTTCTCATTTCGGTTGGGAGGCTTTTTTTTTTCAAAAGGAGCTGCACTTAGCTGGCTGGTCACCGTCATTGTCATTTGCCGATGTGATGAAACCACAGCGGCCTGTTAGCATTTTCTGACCTAGAAATCAAGCAACTCTGTGCGATGGCAAAATGTACGGGGGGGGGGGCTACTTTAAGGGTGTTTTTGTTTAAACTTTTCACTGGAAATCGCAAAGTGCTGACATTTTTAAGAAGGGAGGAACCTTTCAATTTACTGCGACTCCTCTGAAAGCTTAACAAGGACAGCCGAGACACTTTTGATGAGAAGTCAAGTAGTGCTGCTTCTGTACAACAAAGCTTTTTTTGTTATTATTTTTTTATTTTTTAATAAACTCCTATTGAGAGTAAAAGGCGCCTGGCGCCAGGTCAGTCCAACATGACATCTTTTTTCTTCTCACTTCCACTTTAAACACTGATATAGCCACTGTTACTGTTAAGTGAAACATTTCTTCCGAATGCTTACTTAAATGGTAACGTTGGTTGATTGCATTTTGCTAGAGGCTGGGATCCCATGTTGGGGGGCTGCCGAGCCCATGGAGCCTCTTGTAAAGATGGAGCCATGTCAGGAAACATGTTCATCAACAAAAATACGCTTTTAAGTGAGAATGTGGTTTGCCAGACCTTTAGGTGGTAGATCAGGACAAAATGAAGAGGGAATGTAGAAGGAAAAAAATAAAGCCAGGATACTGGGACATGTTTAGCAGAGGGAAGCAACCTTTGTGCAGCCTGTTCAAACTAAAGAAGAGGGGAAGATGGCCAATGATGTTGGAGGAACTGGTGGATTGAAAAACCAAAAAGTTTAGAGCCTCTTGGGATGTTTATCATCCCGCTGTTACTGGCATAAAAGAAACTGATAGCATATTACTTCTGTAACCTATGCACATTATTAATTTGTGTTGCAAGTTGAAGTTCTGTACTCCCACCATGAGGTGGCGCATTACCTTTGTGAGACAGAAGAGTGCACAACAGTAGAGTGAGGTCATCGCCCGGTACTCCAAAATGGCAGAAGTTAGGCACGGGAAGACAACACTTTTCGGCTGACTCATTGTTTTCTGTGTTTTTCAGGTCAGCAACTGAGGTAAAACAGCACGAAATTGGCCGAGATATATTTATAAGTAACACAGCTAAATGTGGGAGCATAAATTAGTCGTTTAACACTACATTTTGTTAAGTTTTGAGAGAGGAGTGAAAAGATATGAGAAAGCAAAAGATGCCAGGCGGCTGGTGCCATGTCAGGATTTACTGTATTCATTATGTATATGTTATGTGCCATGTATATGTGTTTTTTTTCTTTTCGTTTCCTTATTGCGCCTTGTTCCTGACATTAGGTAAAAGTGTTTTATGTTACGAACAGTAAGGATGCTGTTTTTTGTGTTCCGTAACGTTTGTAAAGAAGATGTTGAAAGCTAATGCTAAGTCTGTCAGTTTACATGTGTTACTACCATGCTATTTATTAGCCTCAAGTACATGGGTGCATGTTAAAACCATTTACTGGTAATGTTAAAAGCAAACAAGTTGACAGAAAGGCATTTTGTTGAAGACCAGAATAAGTGTGTAAGTAAACTTCACAAGGTGTTAAAAATCAGTAATTCATATAATGTGAATTGTGACATTGAAAAGGTGAATTAGAAAGGAGATGATTTATGACCCTGTACATGAATGAAATGCATATTTTATGTAAGAACAAGAGACTTGTATTTGATAAAGGGAAAATACATGATATTGTATCAATTAAAAATGGCAGAAGTGAGGCACGGGAAGACTACAACCGTCGGCTGTCTCGTTGTTTTCTGTGTTTTTCAGATTATCTAATCTGTTTAAAAAGGCTTGAAACAGTTTTTTCTAGATTTTTTTTTTTAATCTTTACATAAATCTCTTCCTTTTACTGAAAGTAGTCAGAATTAACAGAAAAGGAGGGGTATGGGTTCTTTTGCTACAGCAGTCCAAAGATGCCCCACTTTTTGTATGGAACCCTATGGAAGAAGAGGGAATGTTCACCTTCCGATGCGTTTTTTTCCACCAACTTCTAGATATATGATTTGGATGAAACTTCATAGATGAATAGAACAGACTGAAAGGAAGAGGAAAATCACCCCCCAAAAATATGTATGACATCAAACTTTCTTGAGACAAGCCAAAACACTTGCAACTGCACTTCTTGGCAATGCTGTGACATCCGCTCACGGCCCATTTCCGCTGTAGGCGAGCTCCCACCACGTATTTTTTCTTGTTCGCCTTTGTGGATTTTTTTTCTATTGGCCTAGCCATCGCCAGCTTAGTACACCGAGGACCAGTAGCGGTTTTAGGCACGGGCAAACCGGGTAGATGAGATAACGCTCATTCGCATGACTCTCCATGTTTCAGCAATGAATTCAATGGCAGTCTGAATGTATTCTTGCGCATGACAGGCATAGGTTAAGTGGTCCAGGGTCTGAGCGTGTAACATACATGTAACAACAAAGGCTCCTGGTTTTGTTTTGATGCCTAAGCATAATTACAATCTTACTTCCTGCTTAATTTGAAATTCTGTTGTGATGGCGGGGTTCTAAAAAAAAAGGCTTCAACTGATGCTGGTTCCTTGCTGTCCCCTTTCTGTCCAAGCATGGGAGCAATTTTACCCTTCATGTTGTGTGGATTTGCATCTCGTGTTGTTCATTTGCGACACTGTTCTTTTCACTGAGACATATTGCCTCATCTTCGGTGGCAGCAGCGGAGAAAAACCCACTCATTACTGCATGTGAATCATTTCAGCTTTCTGCCATGCTCTTGCACTTAAAACACACTTTTACTTGTGCTTTTTCCCCCCTCTCCCTGCCTGTATGTGCTCTGCTCTTATTAATGCTCCGTTTATGACTGTTGGTTATAGACTACGAACCACACCGCAGCTCTATCACTGACTTGTTTGCTCGCTTCTCTTTCTCACAAAAAAAACAATCTTGGGATCTGGTTGATCTGTCCAAATTAAGAAATTCTCATCTGTTGCTTTATTTCTTTTTTTGCCTTATCTCATTAGTTGTACGGTCAGACTGGAGACTCGCCGGGCGAGAGCTGAATTAGAGCCTGGAAAACGCTTAGATGGGTGATAAGGTAGAGCTGTGTCTGACCGAGGCTTTTGCTGTTGTTGGGGTTTTTTTTCCCTCCCAAATCTGCGTTGCGGAGGTCTTCAGAGAATATAGCTAATCCCTCCTAATGCCCAAATACATAACAACCTCGCAGGTGAATAATTCTATCAATAATGGAATAAAAAAGGTTGTTCAGCCCCAGAAAATCTGCATTTTGAACTTTGTTTCTAAGCAGCTCACACTAAATTTAAATGGCATGAGAACAAGCATGTTAACTATGAGCATGTAATCAAAGCGTTGTCAGTGGCTTCTAATTGTGTTGCTGTATATTCAGTGGGTCGCTGAGGTAGACATGAGCATGTTTGTTGTCAAGCCCTTTCCCAAAGATTAAATGAAGACGAGTGAGTAAGTGGTGATCCTCTATCGTGTGTAGGTTTTGGTGTGTTTGTGCGTAGGAGGCTGTGTTTGTCCTTGTATTTAGCGGAGTGATGAGCTGTTGCTCTGTCCTGGGTGTGACTGATGTTCCCAACCCTTCTTGGGGTGGCGTTTCAGAGTCATTGATGTGCGTCCTGGAGGAAGAAATCCTGCCGTGTTTTCCACCTATCATATTACATTTTAAATGTTTCTGGTGAGCTCTCAGCTGGCAACAAAAGCACCGCAACCTTCATGGTAACTGGCTTTTTATTTAGCTCAGATCGCCACTTTGTTATGTGTCAGAATGGGTCTCGGCTGTGCTGTTGTGTTTGCATGTTTGTGTTAGTGTGGGAAAAGTTGGCAGCGCAAGTGCATTGCTGAGGGAAAATGATTTTTTTTTTTTTAAACCTTTTTGTAATAACCAGTCTGCAAGGGGGCTCCACAGTTGTGCTTTTGCTTTGCAGCGCAAAGGTCCTGGCTTCAAATCCCACTTTGGGGCTTATCTGTGGGGAGTTTTCTTGTCCTCCTCATGCATAGGTTTCCTCCCATAGTCTCACAACATACACAGGGTGAATAGATTGCCCTACATTGTTTGTACTCCTCAGTGTGTAGTTTGTCTCTGTCTTTATCCATACATTTGCCCTGCGATGGACTGGAGACCGCTCGAGCATGTTCACTGCCATCGCCTTGTGTGAGCTCTCAGCTCCCTGTGATGTTTAAAAGGAAGAAGTGGTGTAGTGAGTGACGAGTACATAGTAGGGGATGGTACCAGAATTGTGGATGGCTGAATCGAATGTTTGAACAATCAGATGAATGTTGATGAATTGTGTGTGTCTGTGTATGTATGTCCCTCGTGATAGATGGAACTTGCACCCTTCGCCTACGCCCGATTTCAGCTGGTAGACAATGAATGTACTTTTACGAGGTGCGATAAAACAACAGCAGAAAAAAAACCCTGTCTCGGGCCAACTCATCATTCAGCTGACTCTGAATGACCCTTTAGTTTGGAGGACGGTTCATGAAAAAATATTGAGGTCGTGTGACTGATGGGACCAGAAAGGGAACCAGTAGGAATTTCATTTTGTTATTGGGTTCGTGATGTTTACTGCGCTTGTTTCGCTCACGATCCAACACTCCTAAACAAGGCCCTTCAAAATACAGTTTTTATTTGGGTGCAGCATTACCCATCGAGTTGTCGGATATCGTTTCTGCTGTACACCAGGGGATTCACCTCCAGTGTGGGCCCCTCACTGCTCCTCCAAGCCAGCCAAATTCATTCCTTTGCGGAACGCTGCAAATACGCCCCGCACGTTCCGACCAAAGGATCGGCAACGCCGGGAAGCACGCTTGTGGCGACAAGTGACGTCAAGTAAGAGAGCTTTTGTGTCTGGACAGAGACTCTTAGCTTAGCGTGAGCTAGTGATGGGATGATGCTACCTCAAGGAGTGTATTGACACACTACACAAACTGTGTCGGCACTGTATTGAAACTG
>JASSRZ010034328.1:0-17019 GCA_032164315.1 Malacoctenus gilli | reverse complement strand
CACACACACACACACACACACACACACACACACACACACACACACACACACACACACACACACACACACACGCGTGCACTCCCACTCTGCACCGTGCCCTCTATTTTCTTCATGAGTGAACTAAACAAAGTTTTCTCATGGAGAAAGGAGCAGAGTTTGACAGGAGGAGGAGAGCGACGAGGAGTGCAGATCAAGTTTGCAGATGATGAAGGAGGAAAGCAGTGACAGCTCAGATCATCAGATCATTGTAAGATCATTAAACATTGATTGTGTGTTTGCACTCCCAGCTCTTTTCCCATGTGTTGTGATGCACTGTGGGAACCCGAAAATAAGGTTCCTTTGTTAGAACTGTTCAAGCAAATGTACATTGGTTGAAGTTTCTTTGAATTTTGGCTTTTTGTTCGCAGTGGCGTGTTTAGAATCCCCTGTTTAGCTTATTTACCGTGTCTCTGAAGTCAGGGTTTCAGGCACTTTTCCACAACTTGCACTGTTTCTCATTTATTTTTGTGGTTTTATGGGAATTGTGGCACATCAGCCTAGCTTTTAGCAGCATGAACAGTTGCTATATCAATTTTACATTTTTATTCCTCTTGACTGAACAGCTGACTTGCATACACAATTTATGAAATGTAATTTAAAATGTGTGACATATCACCCTGTTAAAATATTAGGCATTATATTGTGTTGATTGTTTTGTCTTCTTTCAAATTGCTTTTAGCTCAGTTTCACCATGTGTGAGCAACATTGAATAGTTTTTTCTGGAATGTAAGATGGAGCACAGCATGAGGAAGTGGTCTGAATCCTTTGACACTCACAGCAACAACTTATATATTTTTTACTCTTGTGTAATAGTCCTGGACATATTGACCCTACAAAATCTTAGTCGATAAACACTTTCCTCCAGCCATGCTGTTTTCATGGTGGTGTTCTTACCACCGCTGACCCAGTACACAATAAATAAGACATTGTCTTGACATGAAGATATTTCTGCTTTATTGAAATTCGCATTCACTGAAGGTTAATTTCAAGCAAATGAAATGGGAAGGAAAAAAACAACTACAAAAAGCCAACTTCACCACAACGATGCGGCTCTGCATATTTATTCTCTAATTTAATTGGCTGTCAGTTAGAGGTTCAGCTTAGAATACAGTTGTGTAAAACCATTTAGCACCACTTCCTGTCAATGATAAATCATTCGGTGCGCCACTTTTTGTTAAGAGTCCTTGGTCCTCTGTGAGCATCCGCTTCATCTCCGTTTAAGAAATTTAACCTCAAAGTTTCAGCTCAATGTTCATAATCACGAGATTTGTGCACGTTGATCCACGTTCAGGAGATTTGCAATTTCTGTAAGTAAAGAAGTGAATCAATGATCATTTTTTGACATTACACTCTGTGTGACATATGGTAAAGAGCGCTGTCTGGAGATTTGTGTTTAAATGTAGGGATTACATGTGTGTGTGTTTGTGTGTGTGTGTGTGTGTGTGTGTGTGTGTGTGTGTGTGTGTGTGTGTGTGTGTGTGTGTGTGTGTGCTTTTGAGTGGGCATTAGCCAAGGTAAAAAATATAAACTCTGCTTAATGACGGGAGGGCATTGCAATAGTTGAATAGCGTTTCATGTTCGCATGTTTTATTGTGGCAGCATGTATTGTCATGGGATTTTAATGAGCGAGCAATGTGATCACACGGTACATGCTGTTAAAACAACAGCGTACAGTACAGCGCACATGCTCGGGTGTGCATGAGAGCATGTGTCATGGGAAGTTACTTCTGGTCACACATCAGTAGATGGCAGTTCCAACAATATCACGACGGAAAAAGGACAGAGAAGTGGCATCTGAATGTATGCCGTGTGTGCTAATTCGGGCACTTTGCAGGAAAGCTTCATGTGGCATATGCCACTGTGTCGGGGGACGCTGTGAGGCATGTGTTGCTTTTTTTGTGGAGTTGCATGTGAGGACAGGGGCTTGTTACTGTACTAACACTTGGCTGGGCACATAATTGAGCTCTGCTCCATGTTGCTCTTCAAAAACACAAGCCATTATGTCATTAAATCTCTGGACGAACTGTCTGGGGATACAGTGAACACACTGTGTCTGCCACGTCCGGACAGATTTTCTTGTGAACAAACCTTTTGATGTTTCAAAGGCACGCAGTGAAGAAGCACCAGCCTGTTTATTTTTTTGGAGTTCCATTCATTAATGTACAAATCAACTAGCTAATGAGGTACTTTTCTGTATAAAAGGCTGGAGCACACACCAACACTGCTGGCTTTGTGTACTGACACACAATAACAATGCAGGGGGGAATCACAGTTCCCGTTGTCCACAGCACAAGACATGGACCGTTGTAGAGCCACGATGTCGGTGCATCTCTCAGACCAGGGAGGCCAGACTCCAGTCCTGGTGGGCTCCCTTCCTTCCTCACACCTTCAGATGCCTCCCTGCTCCAACACACCTGGTTTAAATCAGTGTGATGTCATCAAGGTCTGCAGAAGCCTGCTAACGAGCTGTTCATTTGATTCAGGTGTGTCGGAGCAGGTAGACATCTCAAGATCTGAGGAAAGCAGCCCTGGAGGATTTGCAGTGGACACTCCCACTTTGGACGGTCTGTGACTGGGTAGACCCGGGTGGTGTTGAGGTGGGGTCAAGTTGGGTCATCAGTCTGTGGATGTATCTGT
Organism: Malacoctenus gilli; assembly: GCA_032164315.1. Taxonomy (NCBI): domain Eukaryota; kingdom Metazoa; phylum Chordata; class Actinopteri; order Blenniiformes; family Labrisomidae; genus Malacoctenus; species Malacoctenus gilli. The sequence continues at coordinate 14,343 of JASSRZ010034328.1, read as the reverse complement.
GTCTGGGTGCTGTGTTCCCCTGCTGTTTCTTCTTTCCAAAGGTTTGAGATTATTTTTTTCTGAGACAATAACATGGTTCTTGTTTTGGGGTACAGCATAAGACACTTTTTCTACAGTCTGGAGCCACTGAACCACTCTCTACTTTTTATTTTGGTGGCCCCTACTCTTATATGTTGTGTGTGTCTCCCACTGTTTTCTTACACTGGAATATTTAGTCAAGTCAACGATCGAACAGGGGTTCCACAGCTTTTCTCACACCATTTTGTCCTTCTGCATTGCATTCACAATATATAATGCAGATCTCGATAGGACTATTCAACTTTCATATTTTAACATGCATTTTATTCTCTTCTTTGTCTTGTTCCAGCTGAATCATGTGGCGGCGTAGTCCAAGGTTTAAATGGCACCATAGAGTCGCCTGGTTTTCCCCACGGCTATCCAAACTACGCCAACTGTACGTGGCTGATAATAACGGGGGAAAGGAACCGGATCCAGCTCACCTTCGTCACGTTGGCGCTGGAGGAAGATTTCGACATTGTGTCGGTTTACGATGGACAGCCTTCACCTGGAAACCTTAAGATGAGGTAGGAACTTGTTCTTCCTTACTTTGCAGTCTGATCTGTTTCCCGCTGCTCAAGCGCTCCGTGCCTCTTCTCCCCCTGCTACGTCTTGACTCCTGGACTCTACCCGACCCTGCTTTCAGGCTCCTGATCGAAACAAAAGTCAGCGTTTGGAGAGTGGCATGTTACTTTAAGATGTCTGAGTTTCACCTAATTTTTGCACAAAGAGCAGCGACTGTCAGTTTTGATTTGAGTGGTTTTCTTCATGGTGGCAAAAGTCGCTGGATGGAATTAATTGAGATTTAGCAAAGCAGACACTGTGACAATGCAGGAGGCAGTCCGTTTTATTGTCCGCCTAAAAACTCTATAATCAGTCCACTGGGATGGAAAATGTTCTGTCAATTTAAGACTTCTGTCTTAATTTAGATACAATTTAGTTTAGGCAGCACTTTTGTTTTTATTTGAAGAATTTAGTCAATTTTAATTTCTACATTTGAGGGCATGAGTGAAGTTACTCACAGAACTTTTTTCTCCTCTGCATTTTCTGTGTGGCCTTGACTTTATCGGGCCAATAAGGCAAATGTACAGCATACTGATGCAATTCTCTGATCCTTAGATGTTCGCATTTACTAATATTGCGTTTGATTAAAAATAATTTCTGTCTTATTCAGAACAATATCGATTGTAGTGTCTTCCTAAAATAGAATGAAGTAGAATAATTGAACTGTAATTCATAATGAAACGGGACAAGATTGACAAAAAAAACCCAACCCAATGATAGTACAATGATGCATTTTAAATGTTGCCTCGCTTACACTTGTAATATCTGGGCAATTTTCATTTGTGGAAATAAATTACTTTCTTTTTTTTTTTATAACCAGTCGATCATTGAACACTATAATTTAGATAGCGGGAGATTACAGTCATTAATTTGGGCGCATGAACGAGTGTACTTATCCTACCTGCGGATGAGACACAGGATTAGAGAGGCTCAACAGATAAAAGTAAACTCAGAAAAAATCTAAAAATTGAAATATAGGAAAAAGTGAAAAATATCCCCTGCATATAAAATTTAAAGGAAATTAGAACAATATCAAATCAGATCCTTTGTGTTTAGGTGACATAAAACTTTAGGTTATTTACATAACCCCAATTCTCTGAGTAATATAAGCAAGATGTCTCGCTATGGGATGCAGCCTCCCTGCAGCTCTACAGAAGTATCTATGTCATTATGCCAATCCTGATTGGCTGGTGAAGCGTATCTGTCCGCGCCGGGCCACCGCCCACCCACTATAAGTGGTCGGTGCGGACATCACCACCTCATTCAGGATAAGCACCTCTTCTCACTCGCCAAAGCAAGAAGGGATGTCTGGCAGGACATCTTGCTTATATTATTCAGAGAACTGGGGTTATGTATAAAACCAAAAGTTCTCTTTCATAATATTACGCTCGATGTCTTGCTATGGAATATGGTAGCTCCTGTATTGCAGACAAGCTTATCTAGTGTCCAACCAATCAACGGGGAGAGCTCCTGCTTCCATCACGACAGTAACACTGCTCGTGCCAAGCACGGAGCGGAAACGTCCAGCTCACCTCTGCACAAATGTCCTGAATGGAGACTCCCCTGAACAAGGGCCAGGATGTGGCCAAACCTTGAGTAGAGTGCACTCGCAGGCCCACTGGGGGCTGCAGGTCAAAACTCGAGTACAACAAAGCAATCGCCTCCTAGCCAGTGGGACAAGCGCTGCTTCATCACGTGTTTTCCCTTGTCTGGGCAAACGGGGCAAAGGAACTGCGGCTGACCGTCTCCCGACGGGGGGTCAAAGGCCCCAAGATTAATGGGAAAACAAGAGTCCAACACCTTCGGCACAAAGGCTGGGTTTGGCCTCAAGATCGTTCTCCCATCCCCAGGGGAAAACTGAGTGCATGTCGGGTGTACCGAAAGTGCGTGAATGTCGCTGAACTGCTTAGCCGAAGCTAGGGCTAACAGCAACGCTGTCTTGAGAGACACATGTTCCAGGTTTGCCTCCTCCAAAGGCTCAAAGGGGGGACCCTTAAGTCCCTCCAGAACCACTGCCAAGTCCCATGGTGGTACCAATAGTCTGGCAACAGGGAGGAACCTGCGTTCTCCCTCCATGAAACGGCAGACCAGCGAGTGCTAGCTCGCCGCTAAGTACACTTTGATTGTGGAGAAGGCCTTGCATTTGTCAATCAGGTCCTGGAGAACGCCAACACGGTTCCGACTGGACCCTTAAAGGGGATGACGCCACTCAAGTGGCACCAGTCCTGAAATACCCTCCACTGGCAGTCATACAATGAGCGAGTGGAGGTGGCACGGGCGCTCTGTATTGTGGCGATCAGCCACTGTGGGAGACCCACGGCTGACAGATTGAACCGCTCAGGGGCCAAACCCACAGTGCCAGGCGTTCTAAATGTGGATGAAAGACAGTCCCTCCCGCTTGCCCGGCCATACGGGTTCCAGATCTGTTCCGCACCTCGGGGTTCAGAGATCATTCCCCGTACAGAGGCATGCCTCTGGACAGCAGGACCGCACCCATGTTCAGGGACCCCGGGATGTGCGTTGCTCTCAAAGAGAGAAAGCGCTCGTGACTCCACAGGATCAGTTTGTGTGCTGGGGGGGTGCTGCGCACCTCCACCCAAGGAGCCGTTTTATGCATTTCTTTTTCTGTTTTTCATTAGCCGAGCCCTTGGCATGTAGCCTGGATGCTGTGGCTGGTCAGACTTTATGTTTTGCAACATAGGGTGTTGGTGCGTGCTAGTGGACATGGGGAGGACGTCACTGATGTACTCCTTGCCACTGATTGTCCCTTTTCTCCCATCTGCTTTGGCATAGTCCATAGTGGGGAAGAAGGCTGTAGGTGGCGCTTCGTTGTGCGCTTCAGAGCTGAGATGGTGGCGCTGGAGAACGGGATTGTCCAGCGGCACTGAGTTAGCGGCGGTCCGTCAGACTGCTTGCTTCTTTTTCCTGACCTGAAAAGTAGCAGCTTGCACGGGTAGTGCCAGAAGGGCTGCAAGCGAGGTGGTGCTCCGTTTGGGCCAGCCGGGCCGGCCTTGTGGGAAAGGTGGGTCAGGCCTCAGCTTCGGCTGGCCGATGGAGAAGGAGCGGTAGGTTTGCGAGGGAGGCAGAGCTGGAGCGCTTCGTCCTCCTCCTTTTTCGCTTCACACCGCCGCTGCATGGAAGCCAAGGCATGGAATGAATGGGCACATCGAGCACGTCGTCTTTCTCCCGGTCTGACAGGCTGGCAAGGTTGCGCCACCGTGCTCGTTCCTGCACGACCATGGTTCCCAGTGCTTTCCCGGTGGCCTGGACTGCACAACGTTGTACGCAGAGGCACAGGTCAGCAATGACCAGAATTTCCTCCCACGTCACTTGGTCTTGGGACTGAGCAAAGTCCTCACACAGCTTGGCCTGGTAGGCCGTAAGCAGGGAGAAGACAGTCAGCGCCCTGGCCAAAGGGGCTGCGACCTTGTAAGCCTTCTCAGTCAAGGCTGGCTGGAAGCGGTCCGACTTGGATGGCAGGCTGGGGCTCCAGGATGAGACCACCGACAATCCTGGGTGTAAGTGTGCCGCGATGAGGGGCTCCATCGGAGGCAAGCGGAGCAGTCCCTGGCTCTCCATCACCTCGCAGTCGAGGGATGAGGCTCCAGTAATCGGGCTCCTGCTGCTGTAGGGCTGGTCCGTCCATGAGTAGGACAGCTCCTCAAGCAGCTCTGGGAAGGCAGGGAGGAGTTGCTTAGACGCACTCCTGGCCGCGGGCAAATTCTTCGCTTCCTAGTGGGACCTGGCGGTCTCGACTACGACGGTGGACCAGGGGATGGTGAGACGAGTCGCCATGTGTTTGCATACGTCAAGCAAGTCCGAACTTGGGAGGGGGGAGGCAGGTGTGCTGCCATCCGGCAAAGCAGCCGTGGGCTTTGCAGCTCAGGCCGGGCGTGACGAAGACATCATCATCCTCGTCCTCTGAAATGAGGAGAGATGAAGAACTGTCTTCGTCTTCCCCATAGTCCATCTCCAGGACATCTTCCTCATGGGAGGGGACCACAATGAGGTCAAGCTGGGAGCCCCAGCTGTCACAAGTCTTTAGTCCCACTCCGACGCGATGGGAACATTGGTGGGGAAAAACGGGCCTTGTCCAGACAAGCTAGCTTGGTGCGCTGGCCATCTGTGGAGACTCTTGACCGTGAACCCTTCGCAGAGTCGGCAAGAACCGGGGGCGTCAACTGTGAGTCGGGTGTGTTCCAGCCCAAGACAAGTCGAGTACACCTGGTGTGGATCTCTGCTTGTTATTTTGTTCCTGCAGCGACAGAGGCCCCGGGGTCTCCGGCACCTCTGGAGTGAGGGGCTCTGGTTTCCATTCTCGGCGGCTGGTGTGCGGCCGAGAAAGGAAGGGTGGGGGTTAGCTTGGTGTGCTAACCGCCATGTGGTCCAAGGATTAGCTGGTGTGCTAATCTCGAGGAGGGGTCGAGGAGCTAGCTGGTGTGCTAGGTACTCGGCGCTCGAAAAACCGTGGTGGGGTGGTTTCGAGTGCAGTGCGAGCCAAACCATGGTGGGGCAAGGGCGCACTGCAGCGGTCTGGTGTGACCGAAGGCGTAAAGTCCAAAAAGGGATGCTAGCGCCGAAGCGGCGGTTAAGGTAGACCCCCCTGCCTACCGTAGATACATTGCTCAAGTGAGAAGAGGTGTTTGAATGAGGTGGTGATGTCCCAACCACTTATAGTGGGTGGGAGGTGGGAGGTGCCCCGGCGCGGACAGACACGCTTCACCAGCCACTCAGGATTGGCGCAATGACATAGATACTTCTGTAGAGCTGCAGGGAGGCTGCATCCCATCGCGAGACATTGAGCATTATATTATGAAAGAGAACAGTTTTTAATTATGTTCAGGCTCTTCAATAGGATAGTTGGTATGAGATAAAGAATAATAGAGAAAGAAAAGAGTAGATAGTCTAAAACATGAACTCTGTGTGGGTGGATGCTGACTGAATAATTTTTCTTTGTGATTCAAAATTAATTACCAATTCAAAAACTCTGTGGCTGCGGTGAATTATCGAGGAAGTGTTTAAAACCACCAGCAAATGATTTTTAAAAAAAATCAAAAGCCAAAAGTTTGTTGGTAGTTTGTTGGGCTTTAAAAAAAGCAACATTAAATTATTTGTTTTGTTTAATTATTTTTGCTTTGCTTTCAGACACCATACTTTCCAAGTCATGTTCTCCTGGGCTGAAAAGCACCATTTGTCCTGTGTGAATAATCAGCCAGGCTTAACAGCTCTATCTAGTGGATGATTGCGATTCTTATTTTTTGCTTCTTGATCGGCGGAAAAAAAGCTGCAAGCAAATGTGAGCCATTGATGAGTTGGCAGCATCCCTGTTTGGTGAGTGGACAGCCTGTGATATTGTTGCAAAAAAGCACAGAGAGAACAGTTTCTACTGAGCTGGCGAACTGTGGGAAGCTTATTCATAGTGCTCTGCTCATGTGTAGGAGGGATGAGCTGGGAATGCACCAAGTAGTGTTTAAGGCTGCTGGTGCAGTTATGGATAACAGTGGGCTTTTCCTTCAAAACACTACATTGCTGTGTTATGTGTCAGTGTTTGAGTAGCAGGCTTTTTTTATTGGTTTAGTGAGAATAAAGGATGATAGCGAGTCATGGGTTTGTAGGGACTTCCTGTGAATCCTTTTTTTAATGTATTACTCTCAGGGTCTCCTGGTTTCACTCTGAAAAAGTCCCTGCTGTATAAAACGCAATCATTTATGGAGTGAAATTGTGAAATGAAGTTCAACAACATTAAAGCAAGGGGGTGGGTGTTAATAAATGACCCGTGTGCTTTTCAGTAGTTATGTTAATATAATTTCTCATAAATTAGCAGCACTGTGGAAAATAAAGGCCTCCATACAGATTACATTTATTGTTGATCGTTTGTTATCTATGTTGTGTTTCCACTTTTTTCTTTGTCTTCATTTATTTTATATTGCTTTTATGATGCTCCTATATCATTTCACACACATGTGGTACATGCTCATGATTCTTTTGAATTAGTTTTGCATTATTCTATTTTCATCTTCTCTGTTTCAAGTATTTTATTTTGGCAAAATTTATAACTGATTTCTGTGATTTTTCTTGCCATCTTCTACCAGATAAATATGTTTTAGCTTCAAAAACAGACCTCACTCAGGGAGAGTGAGCAGTCAGTTTTATCTTGTGTTGGGCCTAGCTAATCTGTGGTCTGATTATTTCACAAAATAAGTTGACTCGGGAGGAAACTTCAGAGCACATGTTTGCTCAGTCACCAAATGCTTTTGGTTTATTTTAAATGGGTTGAAACAGTTATCAGAATCCAAGAATATCAAAAATAAGGAAAATTTCAAAAAAAAAGAAACAAATGTTGATTACTTCAATTTTTCTAAAAGATTTCTGAATGGAAGACATTAATTTCCATGCATGACCAAATTAGACTGAGATTAAATCATAAACGTAGGCTCCATAGCCTCATCATTATCCTGTCTGGTGCATTTGCATGTGTGAACTGAAATTGGAGATTCATCTCTTCGATGCCCATGCGGCTTCTCTTCGCCTTAGCAGAACATGACCTACAGTTCATTGTAATTTATCATGAGAAGAACGATTTATTATATAATTTAGAAAAGAAATAGTACTGTAGATAAGTCCTTTGGCAAGTGAGCTGACAAGAGGTGGTGTCTGCAACCTGTCGTCAGCCTGGTCCCTGTGTCACTGGCGTAATTAGCCACAGAGCTATTCAACACACACAATACTGGACACAGATCCGAGTGTACTTTTTCTGAACCATGCCACCGATGGGAAAACATCTGGAAGGTCTTAGTTTACATGCAAGACAGTTCAAATCAATTTTGTTCTGTTATTTTCACAAGGTGAAGTCACCTCAGGTCAGCTTATGTTGTACAGTCAATATTTTGTATTGGCACTAAAAACTTGTGGTTTTCCCACATGATCAACATTGTATAAGTGAACAAATGTCTTCCCATCATGAGTTTACAGGAAGGGCAGCAGTTGACTCAGTGCTGGGAAGCCAGTTTACTCGTCTCTCAATTAAGAGCAGGGTTGGCAGCGTGGTGGTGGTGGTGGTGGTGGTGGTGGGGGGGGGGGGGTAGTAAACAACAGAAAGAGCAAAAAGAAATGGAAAACAAACACCAGGCAGGTTGTGGTGGGTCCAGTGGCCACAGATCAGAAAATTGCAGCTCTGATGATGCTGGCAGAAAGGTACAGGCAGGAACAAGACAGGGACAAAGTGAGAAAGTGCAGCGAGCTACTACAATGAACCCGTTCCCCAAACGCCATCAGGATCAAATGACTAAGCAGGGAGATACAGACTCACCCTTCTCACCGCTCGGGCCGTCTGTTGATGTTAGCACTTCTTCAATTGGTGGAGGCATAGCCGAGGACAGGCACCATAGGGCTGAACGGAGCGCACTAGCAAGCCTTCCTCTGTGTCCCAGAGACCTCCCTGGTGTGTGCCACTGTGGTCAAAGATTTCGGCTCAGCTCCAGCTGAGTGTCTGCCGCCCTTGTTTTTTGGGGTTTTTTTTTAACGCTTTGCATACACGATAGTGACTTATGTTTTTACATAAAACATTTCACCCTGCCCATATAAGTGCTGGCTTATATTATCCTGCTGTTGCCTGTTCTCAGCTAGCGCTTTGTGAGGCCACTCTTCAGTTGGTTGACCTCAAAACTTCCCCTCCTCTTACCTTCTGGCTGAACGGCGAGAGACTCACTGATATGAACCCATCATGCTGCCCACATGGACAGTGGGATGAAGCCAAGAGGCGTTTACTGTCCTCTCTTTGTTCTCAAAGAGGAGTGGAGAAGACACAGGATATATCTTTCTCTGGCAGCCACCCCTCCGACTGCCCTCGGACCTTGTATGTGGGGAATTCAGCAATCTCATATATAAAAGAGAGGCTGACCAGCATCTATGGCCTCTTCTTACCAGCCCCAGCTGTGCGTCAGCAGCAGTAACTACTCCATCCTACTCACTCCGATGACTGATGTCAACAGTGTAAAAATATTTATTTCCAGAAATGAGAAGTTTCTCTCAAACACTGCACACGCACATCCATGTGTCTTATACAGTCGAGGAAAAACACACAAGGTCTCCTCGATTTGTGTCTCAAATGCTTCAATTTGACTCTCTCGTAGGCAAGAATATGGCAAAAAAATCCAGACAGTGAAGTGAGATATACAGTATTCTAATGAAATATTGACTGAAATTTCTACTTTTGGACAGCAGAAGAGACAAAAATGTTTGAGAAAGCTGAGAAGTTTCTGTGTACCTTCCTGGTACTTCCTTCATTGTGATAGTTGCCTGCAACGGAAACGGTTTCAGCTGCCTCAACACCAGCTGACCGTCTGACAGGAAGGGAAACAAAACCTTTTCACGGCCTTCAGTCACACCTGCACCATGGGTGACAGCCACGTTGGATTACTTTCAAAGTGTCTCTGCTTCTTACTTTCAATAAAAGCAGGATGACTGTAGAATAAAGTTTATTTCAAAATGGACATTCATTTCCTCCTGCACAGTGTTTTTCTTGTGCCCTTAAATGAGATTGTCATTCAGTCCTTTCGGACTGACTCAAAGTAACCAGACAAAATTTTTTTGTTGTTGTTTTTTGTTTCCTCTGGGATTCACTAACTAAACTCACCACAAGAAGGAGGTCAGTGGGAAACATTGGCCTTCAAGACAACAAGACACTGCAGTTTTTCGTGTGTGTGTGTCTGTGTGTGTGTGTGTGTGTGTGTGTGTGTGTGCGTGCGCGCGCGTGTGTGCATGTGTATGAGTGCACATTGGTAAGGGGTGGGGGGGATCCTTGGGATTTTGGAAGTTTGGACTTTTATAGAAGGCACAAATACACCTACTTTCTGGACCAAAAATGCTGATACCTTCATTGTTTTACATGCACGGGACCTGATTGTACAATGATCAGGGAAAACACAAAACACTGTGGGGACAAATTAGAGCTCCCCGTGAGGGAAAAACAAGTTTTTTGGGGGAACAAAAGTCACCGTGGCTACCAAAGCCCATCAGTACAGTGACGTTTGGGCCTCAATTTTTCCATAACTTTGGCTTATCAATACTGAGTGGGTGAGATGACTTCATCAGTTAGGTTAGGAGAATTAAGTCATTTCAAGAATAGAAGTTGATGGAAAGCCAGTCGTGAAGTCAATACCAAGGTACCTGAAATGACGGGAACACAGCTCCGTGTCTTGCTCTCAAATGCAAATTTCAGGATCGGTTTCAAATGGTGACTGAGTGCATTTTATTCACCAGGGTGAAGTTTTCAGCCTTTCGCTTTTTTCAAGAAAATTCAAACAGTATTGAAATCGTCTCCGAATTTTTTGCCAATAGCAATGGATGAGATTCACAAACCCAACAGAAAGTTAACCAGCAGAAAAATCGATGTGAATGAAACTCTTGTGGGGTTTTTTTTTTCGTCTTAAAAAAAAAAAAAAGGATCAGTGTTGCAGATTAAGGCAGAAAAAGTGCTGTTGAAGATAAGAGCAGCTGCGCTGAAGCCTCTGTTCCACTTGGAGTGGAGAGTGGGTGTGTAGGTGTGGAGATGATCACAGAAGTATTTAGAAGCCAAGCTTCAAAGAGACTTTGGGTGAAGAAGACCACTCCAAAAGTCACACCAACCTTGATTGAGTGCCAGTGGAGATGTCCCTCGGTGGCAGCGGTCTCGCTGTCAGGGTTTCAGGCGGGCGATAACCCTGGCAGCAGCAGCGTTATAGACATATGGGAGTCCGTCCAGGGTTTTCTTAGACTGTCCAAGTTGCTATTGCAGTGACAGATAAAGTATGAGGGTGTCAGCATCAAGGATAGAAAGCGATGGCTTGAGTCTGGACGTGATCTTCGGACAGAAACAAAATTTTGGCAGAAGTGTTTCAAAACTTGGCGTAAAATGCAGACATTTGTTCAAGCGGCTATCAATAGATTTCAGCCGCCATCTGTTTCTGGGACAGTCACGAAGGCAGTTGAGGAGTGGCAGCAGAAAGCTGTCATTTAACAGCATGCTCACAGCAACAAATAGTTGTTAGGTCTCTGAACCTCGGGGGGACCTCTGTTTTTTTAAGGGTATGTTAGAATTAGAGCTTCTAAAGAATGACTATCTGATCACACAATTAGAGTGGGACTTTGGGAGGACGATGCCAAGGTGATTACTCATGCGAGTGAGTCAGAGTAAAATGCAGCTGAGAGGTTAAAACTGAACGGCAATGTAACCGAGGCCTGAACTGGCTGCAGTGAGGAGGTCATCTGTGACAGTGTCTATGATCTCCCTCGTCCTGATATTGAACTGGACATTTTTTGGCAATACCTCACTGAGGGAGACAATTGTCTGTCGTTGCAGTTAGTGGACAACGGCATGATTCAGGATTGCAAGGTTAAGAAACAATGATGGTCAAACACATTTTGTAATTTTTGCAGGCTTTCTTTTTACCCTGACAGAATCATTGGGAATAAGAACTGTGCTTGTGTTGCTGAATACAAAAGATAAAACTGGATGTCAACGCGGACAGGCTACTGCGGGATTTTGCCATGCTTCAAGTTTGTTTTTCACAACCAGTGAGAAACTATGGAGTCACGTCAGAGGGTGCAGCAGAACACACCATTGACATTCTCACTGTCATGCACCCTGCAGCTCTCGTGTCAGGAGCTCACCGTGTATTCACTGCAGCTGCCGCACACGGGCCGTTTGCAGGAGTAGTTTGCTAGGCACAACCTGAACCTGCAATTTCCTAAGTTAAAAGGTAGCGTTTGATCCCAGTGGGGTGATTTTTTTTTTTTTTTTTTTACTCGGGATGTGACCTTCTCGTCAGGAAATTAACAAAGTCCTGCAGGGATCACCAACTCGCTCACATCATATTTACTCTATTTTTAACTTACTGAAAAATCTCTTTTCAAACCTTTAAACACTCAGAAATGATGAGTGCCCATAGCAAGTCATCCCATAAATCATCTTCTCTCCTACACCAGCACAAGTCATTTGAATTCCAACATTTCCTTCTTTTTTATTCAGTTCCAAAAGTCTCTTGTGTAATTGAATGTTGTAATTTACTTTTTGCAGCACATCATTGTTTTTACAGTTTGAGAAGCCATCCTACAATTTTTACTTTGAAGTAGCGGGAGAATCTTGAGCTGGAAGAAAAGCTGCATTTATAAATGATGCTTTGCAATATGTCAAGATACTACAAATGAATGTGAAGAAGTACAATGAGCTCAAAAAGACTGACTGGTGAATCTTATACTTGTTAAACAAAATCATCTTCCCTTGCTATGTACTACAATCCAGTTGCTCTTGCAATTAAGAAAAGTCCAACATCCTCAAGAAATTGCCACAAGTTCCCAAAAGATTCAGGCTGATTGTAGTGTTTTGTGCTCCTCGTTTAATCCCCGACTGACTTCAAGATGTTGACACCGGGACTCTGTGGCATCCATACCATCTGTAGCAGGATTCTTCGCTCTGTAACAATGGCTTTGTGACCACTCTTATTGCTCCCGTTCGATGTTTGAGGTTCCTGCCATACTGTTGTGGGAACCTTTTGTCACACAGATGCAAATCAGGAAGTACAGCATGTTCATGTTCGTGACCCAAATGGAGTCAAGTCAGTACAAATCAGCCACTTCAAAGCTGACTCCCAAACTTTGTATCACATTTCTGCACTGAGATCTGTCAGTCTTGTCATCACATTCATGCCCCCCCCCCTTTTTTCATACATCCTCCTGTTCTGACTTTAAATGCTCAACTTGGCTCATGTGCTGTAAAAACACTGGCATTTCTTAGCCTTGATTTTCACCCAACATCCTCTGAGACGACCACCAGACAGCACTTGTTTTACAAGACTTACACTGATCACAGCTTTTCTTCTTTATTTAGTAAATACTGTGTCTTTGTGAAGCTTCATTTATTTCCTAAAATTTGTCATGTTGACTTCATGGCTGCACAGTTAGCTTTGGTTTACTTGATGGGGCTTTGGATGCAGCAGAGCTTTGTTGCGATCCTAAAACAAAACCTTGAAATAGTTTTTAGTTTGCATTGAGAGAAAAAAAAAAACATTTTGACCTCTGACACTTTGACTAATATCTGACATTTTGCCAGCTTTCAGAATTGTGTTTTCATTGCAGGTAAAAACTCATCGAAATCTCACTAGATATTTTATAAGTTCATTACTTTTGATTTCTAATTATGGCATTATTAATTTAATGCTTTCAGTGTAAATTATGTTGTTTCTACATCTTAAGGAACGGAGCCATCATGCCCAATCATCGGCTCGGAAATACCTGCACCTCAAGATGAGACCAAACCTCTGCTGAAATACATACTGATTGAATTATTTTTGGAGGTTGCGCAGCTAAAGGACACGCCTGTCTTCATCTCTTAAGTCAAATCGATCATCTCCTAAAAAAGACTTAACAATGTCAGTCAAACTAGAAAACATTAAAGCAAAGGTCTCTTTGTCGCCAAGATTCAAACTTAATTATACTTTCAGGAAGTGTCTTTTATCTGTTACACACACAGGCGATTGTATTTCTGTGCTGATGCTTTTCTCTACAACTAAAATAACATCATTCAATGGAGAACACATCCCAGCACATCGTTTTTCATAAAGATCAGAGTTTGCCTGTGGCCTAAGAAGTGACTTACAGGAGAACAGGTGGAGTGTTTTGAGAGAGTCAGACTCTACCGCACTATTATTACATGCACATTACGGAGGGCGGATCATACAACAGTGAAAGGTTAAAGGCAAGGTGTTGTGTGTTTGCTTTGCGAGAGAAGGAGACCAGTCTAGACAGAGAGAAGACAGAAAAGGCAGTGTGTGTGTGTGTGTGTGTCTGTGTGTGACAGGTGAAGCAACCTCTGTCCAGCACCTTTACATGTTCCACCAATACAAATACACACACTTGTGTGCTTTGGCTGGCGTAGAAATACGCCATGAAAACCAATATGAGTGATGTTTGCCTCAGTGGTCACTAACTTCACCTTCCTGAGTCATTTATTCATCTGTCGGACGTGTTCTCCTGCTCTACTATTGAACTTGTCCGGCTGCTCCTTCAAGTCCTTCAAAAGTCCCTGTCTTTCAGCGCTAATAACATACAACCAACTATGCACTTAAAATGATAACAGTAACAGGTTTTAGGATTGAGTAGGAAACACATTGTGACAACAAAAACAACATGGAAGTATTGCCATTATTTAACACAGTGTGATAACTTATCATTCGGCAATACATGAAGGAGTTAGCTGTTGTGTTTCAAATGTAGATTTGATGACAATACTGGAGGATTTGAAAAGCACCTTCAAGTAACAAAGAAAAATACAGACGTTTAGGTTCTAGCTTCAATTAAGAATAAAAAGAAAAATATCTGACAAATTTGCATTCACTGACAAACAGTGTTTAAAGGCATCATCTTGTGAACACATACTTACACATACCCACACAAACTTTAGAGTATCTCCAGTAACTGCGGAGTAAAAACCACACTTTTCAGAGAAAAATAGGCCAATGCCAGATAACCAGGCAATGGAACTAATCTTAGAGTACTGCTAGGGAAAGAAGGAAAGAGAGAAAGAGGGAGAGGGGGGAGGGTGAAGGTGGGACTGCCGGGGAAACGAGACACACACACGGGCATAAAGAAAGAGACATAGTACCAGAGAGGACTCACACACACACACACACACACACACACACACACACACACACACACACACACACACACACACACACACACACA
>JASSRZ010034327.1:0-17030 GCA_032164315.1 Malacoctenus gilli | reverse complement strand
GTGTGTGTGTGTGTGTGTGTGTGTGTGTGTGTGTGTGTGTGTGTGTGTGTGTGTGTGTGTGTGCGTGCGCGTGTGTGTGCGCGTGCAGAGCTGGCCGGAGGTCCAATTGAATGTGTCATTTTAAAGGACTTTTTAAAACTTTTTTTCCTTTTTTGTGTGTAGCATCAAACGGACTCTTACTGGTTGACTGTTATTATGACACTGTTGCCTGAAATGCGTCCACAACTGAAAGCAGACATGTTGTGCAAAATGTAGACAAAGTCAGATTAAACAGATTGAGAAGCACAACAAGGAGGTTTATGTTACTGATTTGAGATTAGTGGAAAGGCAGCAGAACTTGAATTTGAAAATAGTCTCCATTTTAGGTTTGACAACAATGCAGTCACAGATGCTACAACATTCAGCATCTTCACTCCAGAGATGCTCAGCTCCTGAGGTGAACATCTAGTACTGTCAAAGCCTCTATGCTTCAAACTAATTTAGTCCCATTTGAACCAGCACTGCCAGGTCAGCATTGATGGTGGTAAAAACCATGTGGTTGGTGTTTGATGCTGCAAATCCAATTTGAAAGAAGGGGGGAAGGAGACAGTTAGGCAAATTTTGCCTGATGCCAAAACTTGCAAGGCCAACCCTGTTGTGTCTATATGATGTTTGTTGTGGGACATATTTGTGTCATGCATTTCTGTACATTACATGTATGCAGATAATATACTGTATGTGCGCATTCCAAGTTGCTCTCCGAGTCCTCTCAGCTGTTGTTTTTGTTCATGAGCTTGGCGAGCATCTGCTGTAGCTGTGTTCTGGACACATTCAGGACAGAGTGTCTGCTCCGTGGACTGCCAGGTGTGGGCAGAGTGCCAGCGTGCCGTCGCCTCGCTGAGGCTGAAGCGGTGGTGACATGAGCAGGGCTGCTTTCAGCAGAGCGGCTCCTCTGGATAAAGCTGCCTCCTCCATGGGGGTACTGCTCTGTTTCCAATGTGGAGGAAGAAAAAACGTAGGAGGCCAGCCTCCTCAGTTGATTAGGCCGCGGTTGGTGCCTGTCCTCCTCAATCTGCAAACAAATCAATCAGAGAGAGGAAGGGACGAGACATTAACAAGTAGAAGCAGACTCTTGAATGTGATTCATTATATGTTTTCCTGTAGCTACATGCCATCATTCTGATTTGACTTTCTCCCTCATCTCTACCCCTCCCTCATCACATGTTGGACAAGAGAGAGCTGATTGGTGCTCTCACTTCTAGAGCCCTCAGGCGACTGTTCAAAGATCATGAAAGGAGGAAAAACACCATGTTGAAGTAAATCTGGCTTTCCGTCTTAATTTACGGCTATGACATACAAGTTTAAAGCTACCAAAAACTTTCGGACAGTTGAGCCAATAGACTGTTGATCAAACTCGGATCCCTCTCATTTAAAAAAGGGCCAATAAAAATATTTCCAGACAAAGAAGCTTCCTTTAAAGAACACAAAGTCAGCAGCAAGAGTACTGAGCATTATGTAACTCACTAGACTACAACAGTCTGACCCTGGACACTTTTAACGTTTCATTCCGAAGAAAAAAATCACTATTGGTAAAGCGAAAAGAAACAGGAAACATAAAGGAGACATGTATTCATCAAGCACACAAAACAGACACACAACGAAGGGAAAGAGGGAAGGAAATATGTCCCAAAAGAATGAAAAGGAACAGGAGAAACAAAAAAATAAGTGAGAAAACAGAGGTAAAGGACTATTCCTAAACTGTGCTTACCCCGAAACATCACTTTTTTTCTTCTTGTGTTGTCCCAATGGCACCCTCGCTCTTTTCTCTGTCTCCTCAGGTGAGTCAAACTTGACATACTGTGTACTTTTAAAGCGATAGCTTGGGGCAAAGGCATCAGTAGTTATGTGGAGGGTGGAAAAAATTGAAGAGGAGTAAAAAGAGAATGGCGGTCTCCGACGGTTGGCGTCAGATGGTCATGCTATAAGTCTAGTAATGACTTTTAAATTAATTTAAAGAAAAAAGAAAATTTTAAGCAGAGCTTCACTCTGAATGCGTTCATGAACAGGGTTTTGCCTTTCGTTGAATCAAAAGATGTTGCAGTGAGTATAAAGTGACATATTGTGGAGGACATTCACCCTGTAAAAAACAATCACCAAGTAGGGAAGGTCAAGCCTGACCTATTAAACAGAGAGGTGAATAAACAAACCAAAATTTTGTATGACTAAAAAAACAAACAGTGGATGAATAAAAAATGACTACCTCATTTACAAAATCTTTTGAAGAAATTATCACCTTAAAATACAAAAAACTCCATTTCAATGAAATACAGTTGTTGAAAGATGTGCATGTCATCTAAAACTGCATCCTATCCAATATAGGACAAAAGCTACACATCAGATGTGAAATCCAATTAGTTTTATGGAATACAAGGACAGTATGCCAACAACACAATAAAGAACGTTTAAAGAGGTGACAAAAGCTCGACGTATATGCTAGCAAAAGTAGGTGAACATCTTAATTCAGTGAGGTAATTGGCAACACCATCTCAGAAATGCTGAGAGTTCGAGGTAAAAATAACAAAAGAGGTTCACAACTCTGCACAACTCAAAGGAAAGAT
This sequence comes from Malacoctenus gilli, assembly GCA_032164315.1. Lineage (NCBI taxonomy): Eukaryota > Metazoa > Chordata > Actinopteri > Blenniiformes > Labrisomidae > Malacoctenus > Malacoctenus gilli. The sequence goes on along the minus strand of JASSRZ010034327.1, from coordinate 14,433 downwards.
GCTGCAAAATGCAGGAGTAACATTTCACAAACTAAATTCAAAAGAAAATGTATCTATGCATTTTGATGCGCAGTAATTAACACGCAGGATTCAAAGATTCTAGGAACGTCTTTGTAATGCGAGACACTTTTGGAAACCAAAACTGAATAAATCTTTAGCAGTAATATGTTAAAATGCGACATAACAGTTTCACTGGAGAGATGCTCATTCATACATGGAGGTAAAGCAAAAAAAATAATGGTCAAGTGCAAAGCCTAAGTTCTTTTTAGAAATTGTGGATGCTGTGCCCCTGATCAAAGGACCAGAGACCATGTCACACAGCAACATGTAAAGTCACAGGGGGTAATAGTACAATGATAGTGCATTATTCAAGTGTAATACCTCCAGTTTATTAATTTTGACAATTCAGAGGTACTGAAAAGTCTTTCCAAACCACATCTTTTGGCTCCACCTGACTGTAAAAGTCTGGGTAGCTGCCTTATGTAGATACATTTTGAGCACAATTACCCATGCAAAAAACCCCAACAAAAAACCCAAAACAAACAAACAAACAAATAAAAGAGCCAATCGGACAAAAGTAGTCTGTTTATCAGACTGATTGAAACACACTGGGATATTAAATGCTGAGACTGTTAGTATGTAGTGTGTTATGTGCATGATATTGTTGCGGTGTCAACAGAAAAGCAGGTTCTGTCAGATGTTGCTCGTGATCTGTCTTTCTCTGAAAGCTGATATCTTATTGTGGAGTTAGCTTATTGCTACAGTTCATTCCGATACTCTACATACACGGCCAAGTGCACAGGGTAGTAATTAGGGTGAACAGCCAGCACGGGTGCATCTTCCTGACCTTAATTCAGACAGTGACCAATGGGTAGACCGCCTATCTCACCCCCTCCAGCTAGCAGTGTCCTCGGCAGCCGCCCACATGACCTATGCCAGGGACATACCCTCCTGGTTTGCTATCCTAAAGACTTCAAATTTAAAGAAAAAAGTCATGGCAAGAGCCTTTGTTTTGGTTTGGTGCGCCTTAGATTAAGCACTTCACTGTACATTCTTAATGTTACATGCTTACAAACATTCACATCCCAGAAGTTGTCTGATAAATTACTGCAAAGAATAGAGCCAGGGAGTTTTAATATTACATCTCTGAAGTGCATGTAAACACGTCACATTTAGTTATAAAGTTATTGGATTATTTCAGTTATCATTTTTTTCTGCATTTAAATCTGCGAGTGGTGAGCTTCCAAGAGCCTCAACTTTCTGGTTTTTGAATCTCTGCCAAATTGTTTCAGACATTCACAATTGGACCTTCCTGTAATTCAACACCTGGAATGTATAAGCACATTTAACTAACAAGTCAACATGCAATGGAAAAAACTTGAAACAGTCTCCCAATTTAGCTGTTTAACTGAGCTAGCAGTTTTGAAGAGAAAGAATAGGCAAGTAAAGGTCAAGGGATAAGGTGGGTATGGAAGAGTAAATGAGTCAAAGCAATTGCAATGACAGTCATTCGAACTAAAAAAATGTGCTTGTCTTAAAATTATTGTTGTTCATTCAATCAACTAGTGTCCAGCACTTTCTATGCTATCGGTCCGTTCACCTGTGACATGCGTTTCTAGGTGTCACCTCTCATGTCAGTCACACAAGTGGTGGGACAACTTATCTGTATTTACATTCGGTGACTTTCATTTGGAATTGTCTCACATCAGCAAAGTCAGGATCACAGCTGCATTTGGGAAATTACTGTAACCTTTAACCATGTGACCTTCAAACTTGCAACACCACTTATTACAACTAATAAAATGTCCTGTTGGAAAAGACACAGCTTTCCTTCCCCAGGCCCTTTTCTCTCACTTCCTGTCTTTCAGCTGGGGTTCAATGCAACACTCTTGTCTCCCACTATGAGTCAGCAATACTTCCATAGAAATCCATCAATGCTTATGTCTATATTCAGGGACCCTGTTGGTGTGGGCCGATTCAAATTCTCCTCTACTGTGGTCCTGATGTAATAGTCTATCATCCATTGTGACATTGAAAAGCTGCTTTCAACATTAAGCAAAATGAACTGACACTGAAGTTAGCCTTCTGCTCCACTCGCAGCAACTAAAAACAAAGATGAGTTCCAAACTCAAAGACTGACTGGGATGACTCCGTCTTGCAAAATGAAACTCCAAGACAGCATTGGAAGACAGACTGGACATCACACTCCCTTTCAGCCACAACACACAAAGAATTGATCCCTTTTCTTCTAATCGATTTTTTGAGTGAAAAGCAGCACCCAAGGTCAGTGTGAGGAAAGTCTTCCCAGTGAGGTATTCCTAGTACTCAACAAAGCTTTGATCAAAGCAATATGACACTGAACCACGAAGTTTTCCCCAACCAATCAAGCTCAATTTGTGAAGGGCAGTTTTTCGATAGTGCTCGCAGCCTTCCTGAGAACTGACTCAATTAAATTCCCTTGCTTATGTGAAAACAACCTGACCAATGAGCTGCCTGTATTGGAATCAGCATTATCAAACAAGCACAGCCACCATGACCAAACTTGCAAAATGTAATCTACCTCACATTGTGAATCTTGGTTCACTTCCAATTCATCCCATATGTGCATCACTTACAGTATGACAGGTAAATAGACTGTACAGTAGACCATGAAAAGAGAAATGATGCTTGGGGCCCTATTTTGACAATCAAGAGCGCAAAAGTATGAGGCACATGAGACATTAGGACATGTCCAAGTTGGGTTTTTCTGTTTTGATGATAGAAGGTTGGCATTATACACGGTGCAAAAGGATAAAGTGGCAGGATAGTTTTTTGTAATGAGTCAAGGGTGTGTTTTAGGCCTATCAGAGTGTCTCGTCTAATTTCCTTTATGGTGCTCATTGGAGGGATTCTATTATACACAGTTCACTGGAGGAGAAAGTCACCTGACAGTAATGTGATGCAGCTTTGCTGCATTCAAGTCCAGGCCCTCTAATAACTGCAGTGCACTTCAATCACATTGTATCTAATGTAAACAACGCAAATGTTACTTCTAAACCTATAGCATATACATTATACATTTTTTTTCTTCTTCACATCATTGGACATGAAAATACAAAGGGAATTACAGACTATTACTGCATGTGAGTTTTTCCAACTTGAACTTGTTGCATTAAGCTGATTAGGGCTCTGGGCTAACAGATATACAGATGGCCAAGGTGCATTGCATGGTTCCATTCACAGCATTGACCAGTCAAAAATTCAGTGTTGTTATCCATCAACTATTTCCATCAACTATTTCTGCCTGGCAACTGCTTACATCTAATAGCAAGTGCTGACAATGTGTGAGAATACAATGCTCCAAGATGATTTCTGACTGGAAACCGCCCTTTCCCCTCTGGCTCTCCCGAGCCCTCTGCTCACCGTGAAGACCCATGACTGCCAGCCATATCGTGAAGTTCACAGATGACACAACAGTTATCATCAATGACATAGCCCACTGAGAGGAGGTGGAACATCTGGTACAAAATCGACAATCTGGCCCTGAATCTTGCAAAGAGATCAGTGTCACCTTCAAGAGAAGTAGATGTAGTCGTAGACCTGCACAAAGGTTTTGTAGGAGCACAGAATGAAGATCCTGACCTGGTCTCATCACTCTCGTAGGAGGAACTCACCAGTGGTTGTACGAATGAAGAGAGCATGACTTTCCTCTCTAATTCTCACCACCCTGTACAGAGGCACAATAGAAAACATACTAACCAGTTGCATCTTTGTCTGGTCGTGGGCTCACTGGGAGGATATCACTTCTTGTTATCCAGTACACTGCAAAAAAAAACCCTGTCTGACCACAGACCATAACTTCAGAAAGGACACCTCCCTTCCAGTGGACTGTTCCAGCTGCTGGACAGCAGTTAACAGGCAGATTTTTCATCTTCCAACAAGCAATGAGACTGATATATATACCGTTAAAATCCTCCTCCCCACCAATCGACTGATGATGTGAGTGTACATACAAACAAACCCATGCAATTATATTGTAAATATTATACTTCATATAGACCTACAGAAAGTAGAAGCAGTTGGAGGTCACTGTGCTGCACTCTGAATGGCATTCACCCTGCAGACCTTCAGCCTGAGTTGTACACATGCTGTGGCTACAAGTGGACAGTGGTAACACATCTAAAGGTCACTGAAAGAAACCCTAACCCCTCTCACATATATTTGGTTAACTCCAATTTAAGTGGATGAGAATAAACATTTGGCTCTTAGATTGTGCATAAGTCCTCATCCTAAAGCTCCCTGTGCATTTGTTCTTCTCACTAACAGGGAGCCGAGGAAGTGTGGGAGAATTGGGGCTTTATATCTGTGGACTTTGGATCTTTCCAATGAGCCCTCCAAGGTTTACAAAGGTTTTGATTAATATTTGGTAAGATATCACATCTTGTCACAATGTTTTTTTCAAGAGAAACCAACACTGAAACTTTTAGCCAGTTGCAACCATATTTTTTCTGTAACTGCCAGTTTTCTCACTGGATGGTGTAAGAATTGTAAGGATGAGGTGCAGGAATCCAAATTTTCAAAATGGCCAGTTGAAAGGGACGCAAACTCCTGGAGTACATGAGAGCAGGTGCAACAGCAGGTCAGAGCTGTGAAATATCAGTGGGAAAAACACTACAACAATCAAAAGGGGATCTAAAAGTAAGTACTCTGTAAAATTCCCATGCAACCTTGCTAAAAACCTCAGCTCTTCTTTTGTCAGCACGGCAAGCTTACCATACAAAAAAAACACAAGGAATAAACAGCATATTCAGCTTCTTTGAGCCCATACAGCTCATTAGAAATGTCAGATACGTTTTCTGCAGCACCAAAAACACTAGGTGAACTAATTATGGTGATGGTAATGCTTTTATCTCATCTTAACATAAACAAGAAACAAAGAAAACAAGTTAATGACTATTGTATGAATCGATCATTTGACCCTTTTTTGTTTCTGTCAAGTTTGGTCATTCAAAAAACCTTTTAACATTAGAGGCTAAAGGTAATTTTTGAATTGCATTATTAAAACTTCAAATGATTGAATCTACACTTGTTGAAGCTTTGCCCTTTAACTTTGAAGGAGTATACAAAAAGGTGTTGATAATAATTTGTGAAATATGATGAGAGGATGTGAACAACAAAATTTAACAAAAACCTCTTGATAAGATGAAAAAAAATCACTCATTGTAACAAAGAGTTGCTCATCAGGTCATTTAGGGACTCTTTAGTGCCCATCGTATCTGCTGGTATGTATGATTGTGTTCCCTTTGCCTGCCCTGATGGAGTGTTGACCTCTACCCTGCCTCCCCTTGTGAGACAAGGTGGGCTTGAGCATCCTTTGACCGCGCTTAAATAGCGCAGTGTAGAGGACACCTGCATTTAAACCTGATTAGGGGTTGTGAGACAGAAAGGACAAAGATATAATATACCCATGCTAAGTCTAGAAAAGTGAGTTAAATGTGGTAAAAATAAATTTAGTCTTGATTTGAGGTCGGTTTTATTTTGGGAAATCAATGTAAATAGTGTGTGATCATTTGAAATTTGGATCAACCCTTATACGATTCAACAGTACTACAGAGACTTTCAAAACCATTTCAATGAAAAGATTAGTTCACTTCACTCTTATTGGCACCAGCACCAATCAAGATTTTTGATTTGGCTATTCTTACCATTGTGTAGCAACCATTGTACTGACAGTCCAACCAAATTTAGGACTTTCCTGGCTTTTCCATGATTGAGTTTTGTTTCATGATGAATAATATCTGAATAATATCTCGGTGAATTTGTAGACTCCATTCATGTCAGTTAAGCACTGGACTTTGACTGTGAAGCCATGCTGCAGTGCTAAAAGCAGTCTCTGCTCCACTCTTGTAATAGGGTTATGGGTAAGACATGTTGTTTCAGTAGGTGCACATACTGAAAGATAAGGTATCTTTGCTCCAGTTAACCTACCCATTACTCAGGAGCAGTGAGGACCCATAGTGTGTTACCTGGGAAGCACTGCAGGGTCAAAAGGCCTTGATCAGGAAGGCACAGTGGTGAACCATCAGCAGTAACATTATCACTTGACCCTCCAGTCATAAACAAAGCTGCCTGCACCAGGGCACCAGACCTTCCTGAAACATCCAGATTCTTCAGCACTGATTGTGCAATCGAGCATTGATACCAAGACGGACAAGCAGGCTCTGTTTATGTTGGTCTACTGAACACAGAGTCCATGTTCAGCCCCAACCATTCAGAATGTGAATCTGACAGAACAGACACGTATATAAGTTTGGCTTAAGTCCTTTCTTTGGAACTTCAACACATATGGCTTTTTCTCTGAGCGAAGCTGCTTTACTGTGTGATTGTGATTGCACAATGAATTGTTGTCAAACTGGACATTTGCAGGCAAAGGTTTTCAAGTCCAAATCATGTCTATATTTATTCCAGAGTTGCCTTAATAATTGGTCATTATGAGCAACAACAATACAACATTTGATGCTGGAAAGGTTCATCCAATAAGTCTCTACACATCCAATTCTCGTGTGTGTGTGTGTGTGTGTGTGTGTGTGTGTGTGTGTGTGTGTGTGTGTGTGTGTGTGTGTGTGTGTGTGTGAGAATAAGACTTCCAATGTAAAGCACTTCAGGGAGAAAAAATCCATCCATCCATCCATCCATCCATCCATCCATCCAGCCAGCCAGCCAGCCAGCCAGCCAGCCAGAAAACTGAAATTTTGGTTCATGTCCTTCCGTCTTATCCAAATTTTAAAATTTCAACAGCCTGTGAGAGCTTAGTCTTAGCACATCATAACCTTTTCTTTTGTACATTTAACCTTTGTAGGTAAATGTAAAATTTAAATGTTAAATTTACATTATACCAATGTAAATTGATGTAAATGTATTTTCATTTTTTGAGGTACTTAAGCATTTTTAACTTAGAAAAGTTTCACTCACCCATTCAGAATGTAGTTTTTGTGATACAGGGACAAGATTATGAAACTACAGGCAAGGGCATAGTCTTGTCGTGTGTCCCACAGAAACCAATACCAGCTTAGAGAAAGCTATCAGCTATTCGTCTCTCACCTGGCTAAATCAGATGGTGACCACCTGCATTTGCATGTATCCCAGGGCTGGATATTGTGAAACTATATTGTTGCTGTAACCCTGAAGTGTCTGGAGGAGCAAAGATAATCAACCAATTGATGGATGCATCCTATTAGCTGTTAAAAAAAAACAAAACTGTACAAATATGGTCCATCTTTAACAGAGGCACTGGAAAAGAAGGCACATCTACATTGTGTGAATTCCTAATTGTGGGAATCGTTCACGGATTGAGGAAAAAGAAGAGAAAGTGCAATTCAGTAAATTCTTTCATCTTTCATCTCTGGTGTAAAACCAAATCGGCCACCAAATATGCCAATTGGGCTGATCAGTGCTGTGTTTTGCTGGTTAGGGCTCTTACCGGTCTTTGAGGTCCAGTGGGCTCAGATTCCCTCCGACGGGGACGTCCCGATGGCAGCGAGTGGCACGGTGAGTACGCAGGGCTCCCACCACTCTTTCTTGATGCCTCCTCCTCTGTTAGCGTGTTCATTCCCCGGCTGCTTTCTCGAGTGTGAGTCTTAGGACGGACCACCAACTCCCCCCCTGCAGAAAACCCAAAAGTTCCTTTAGTGTCAACACGGAGTGTGAAAACTGTCAGATGTGATTCAGTGACAGTTTACTGATGATCACATCGTCATACTTTATATTTTACCACAAGAGCACAGCAGAGATATGTCCTCCTCAGAAAAAGATTAAAAACAACACAAAATTTAAACAAGTTATTATCACTTTTTGTGACAAGAAAAATAACGCAAGCCAAAAATAGAATAAATTTGCATGATCATCAATACAATGATTGTGAATCTTAATGTTATAATGTGCTTAAGCCAGGAAGGCTGACTGGATAACATGAGTTTTCACTACATATTCCTATTGGAGGGAAGCATCTTAGTATTTTGACAACATTCAGTCGACTAAAATACAGATAGACACGGTTGAGATTTGCAGATGGAATGGCTTCTCAGTAAAGTATCTGAACAGATGACTTGCTGCAGTGACTCATCACAGTCACCCGGTCATTGAATCCAGTCCTTACTGTCTGTACTTGCCACAAAAGACTTGGGTGACCAGAGTAGATATATGCAGTGCTTCCTCTCTGTGCACATTATTGAAGAAATGGCAACACAAACAAATTCAAGCTACTTTGTCAATGGTCACAACAGCTGAAAGTGTATTTGCAAGTAATGTTTTGCTTATTTGTGTCAAACCCTCCAATGCAAGTGATAAACACAGTGATAAAGAAGCAGATTGACACAGAAGACACTGCTGAAGCAGTCCACTGTTTAAGACACAAGGCTTTAAGCTGGCTTTACTCTTCACATATTCCTTCAAACAAATTTCGTTCACCTACTCTCACTGAAACTGTTCTCAAACACATTCCATTTAACTATGATAATGGATGGAATTATCAGCTTTGGTAAGACCTTTTGAAATTGAAATGAAGTCATTCAACAGGTGTCCACATATCATTAAATCAAGATGTTCCTGGAAACACTTGGTGTTACTTCAGTAAAGACTGTTATTTATGAAACATAGTCTGTGCTCAATATGGTCAAGGTAAAAACATCTTCCCAGTGTGTCCAGTTCAGTTGGCTACCACAAAGAGCACAGTCATATCACCTAAGAACTAAACTGAGGCCTCAGTTTGTGACTTTTATGAACACATCCAAGACCCAAGTCATTATGAAACAACAGGTTGTACTTTCCATCTTTCCAATTGAAACAGAAACACTGACCTCCACCTCTGAGTCTCCGACGCTCTTCCTGCTCCTCTAGGGGGCGAAGCTCTTCAGGCTCCTCATCAGTAGTTCCCGATGTGGTCGGAAGGAAATCGCGCAGCTCGGCTTCTTTGTCAATGATGACCCACTCTTTGCTGTCAAAGTCCTCCTCCTCAGCCAGAGGGACAGAGCGGATGAAGGCATTACTGTGCGCCTCCTGGTCAACAGATGCTACTGAGACTTCTTGCCGCCCACTGGCCTGGCGATCTCCACGGCAACCAGGGTCAACCGATAACATTTGAGCTGGCTGGGAAGAGTACACGTGTCGAGATGGAGAGCCAAGTATGTCCATCCGAGACCTGATACACAAATACAGACATAAAGAAATAAACAGAGGTCTCCTTGGGACACTAAGGCAACCATATAGACCATTCCTTCAAACTGTCAGAGCCCAATTTTGACCATCTAAACCACACTAAAACAGTCACATTTTTGGCTGCAGGATCCAGAAGAATTGGACTTATTCTCTGAATTAGTCATGAGTGTTGTATGCATATCCTTCTCTAAGCTAACCCGGGTCACGTCCCCATTGAAAGAAAGCCTATTACGTGAGCACACACGTATGTCTATGTTATGGCAGCCAGAAGTCCCGAGGAGCTCAACTGTTCAAAAGTTCCATTGTGTTTACTTAAAGAGGTCTGATTGAGCCGACTACCAGTATGTGACTTATTGGTGTCATGGAGTCATTTGTTATGGTCAGATAATTGGTTATTTTAAGGTTTGTTAGGCTTCCTACAAGCATGAGGCTTTGCATGCTAAAAAATAGCATGCTTCAATTCACTGTATCACCTGGTAACATTATCCTGATAAGAACACAGCAGACACTTGTGGAAGGGCTATTTAAATCTTCCTCTTTCCTTTTTGTTGTTTGAAAAAGACCAACAGAGATACACAGTTAGTCAGTGAGTGACTGAGTCAGTCAGTCTCAGTGACACGCAAGAAAAAAACACTGCTTGCCTGAGACTGTTTCTGTTCTATCTTTATTGTCTTTGTTGTTTTAGAATTGTTCTAATGTTTTATGCCTTTACTTTTTGTTTTTATTCATGTACAGCACTTAGTTGCAGCCACGCCTGCTTTTAAAGGGCTTTAAAAATAAAGTTGAGAGTTCAGTTGATGTAGCACAAAATAAACTCTTAATTCACTTCATGTTTGTAATCATATGGCCTCTATAATTCCCTTTCAACTTTCAAAATGCACATCTCAGATGATGTTCTGTCAGTGTCTGATGTGGCTTTAAGCACCTCTGTCCATATGCATCAGCCCGGCACTCCGCAGCAGACAAGCGATCCGATTCTGGGCTGTTGACTCGCCGGTATCTCAAGGAGCGACCCTGACCCGTCGGTGAATCTGGGGCTACACCGCAGGCCGGAGACACCAAACAGGCTCCACGCTCCCCCTCCTCTTCCTGAGCCCCCTGACAAATCAAATGATAGAAAGCCTACTATCATCAACCTGGATGTGATCTGAGATCATGTGTGTCTGTAAGAACTTTGGATCAAGCTCAAAATTACTTAAAACTTGAACTCATTTTCTGCATAGAAAGAAATGCTTTGAGGTTGGAAGAAACAAAGCAACAGGTATATGTTAGAGAAAACAGTGTCAGATGTATGCTAATAATCTCTTTATTGGAGAACATTCAAAGGTATACATGGTTCAGTCACTGTGACTGCCAGCTCCCACCTTGTTTAGGCTGATCCTGAGTCTGTTGCGGTTAAAGTCTGTGTCTTCCCAGGCCTCTCCTGGCTCCCCAGCATGCTGACCACCTGCCTCCCCGGGAAGTCGGCAAGGTATAGCAGGAGGGGCATTCTCCTGATCACTGAAATGTTCATCCTGCAAGACGTCGTCTGTGTTCTCCCTCTGAACGTCCCCAGGCACCGGCGTCACAATGGCTCTGTGGATGGCAGAGGCAGTTGCTGCCTTTCCTTAGAAATTCGTGATACTCAACACAGTTCACCCAAAAGTTTTTCACTGAACTTTTGCAAAATAATTAGGATGCGAGCATTATTGCCTTAGCCACTATTCGCTTAAGAAAGCTAGTGGCAATTACATCACCCATGTGATCTCAGTTGTGGTTCAGACAATGTAAAACAGCTTACCCCACCATGGCAGCAGTAGGTCGGGTGTTGTGCTGCGGCTGGGTGGATGCACTGGTCGACAGAGTGACATCACTTCCCCCCTTCTCCCAATCAAAAGGCTCGTTCTCTGTGATGATTCGCTCCTTCATGCTGTTGTCAAACACTGACATCAGCAGCTAGTCCAAGAAAAGACAATAGATCAAAAAGGGGCCTTATGAGACATGGTTCAAGAGCCCTGAAAAGGAGAACCATGGTACCTGGTAATCTGGTTTTGTGTAGTAGTCCAGGGCCAGTATATGGTCTAAGAAGACATTAAATTCTGAGGGCATGTGCTTTAGCAGCATCCGATGATCATATCTCTCCTTAATCTGACCAACTTGTTCCTACAAAAGAAAAAGAGATGCCCTGTCAACTTTTAAACTCCACTTTGTGCCAGTGTGCCGATTCACTCAAGAGTATTTGTAACAACTGGGTGGTAACTTGCAAAAAAGATAAGGGCAGAATACGAGCTGTCTTCACAATAAAAAAATCACTTGGATGTGGCACATTTTGGATTTCCAACAGAAAAGTGAAAAAGGAGGGAGAGTTGTAGGAGCATAAAAAGAAAAAGAAAACTGCTTTTGTACTCGGGACTCCGAGGAAAGTAGTCATCTTTTCATCTCATTTTCAGGAAAAAATTCAAAGGGTACCTGTTTACACAACATGAAAGAATGGTAAAAACAGTTTGCTTCATGTTGAGGTGAAGCAGTCGGACCTTATCTTTGATCTTTCGCCATGGCAACTGTCCGACAGCAAACTCAACCAGCATGTAAAACAGTGACCAAAGGTCATCATGCCGTCCCATCTCCTGAATAAAGCAACAAAACAGACAGTATGTCAGATGTCACCATAACATATCAAACCATTTAAATAAAAATATAAACCCTTGTAAATTGTAATGGCACTGATGTGTCTTGTCAAACTACTCTATGTTGACTATCTTGTGGCATACCAAACAAAAACAACAGACAACTATCTGTAGCTCTCTGGGAGAGGGCTGTGCAGAGAGCTGCAGGAGAAGATTATACCACTGCTGTCGGACTGTGTGTGCTGGCTGCACTATAATCTAGAAGGTGTGGCCTGGCACTGTCCTGCCAAAATATAGAATGTCTCTTTTCAAAGAAGCCTGCTTCATATGAGAAACATATATTCGTCAAAAAACTTAAGATACACTTTAAAGCACAGATGTCAAAACACACCATGCAACTCCACAAAAGAGTTTTTAACCATTCACTCAGAATCAATAGGTTGTAAACTCTCAGGAGTAATGTGGGCTTTACTCTGAATGTAACATGGTCAAGTTACATGCTAAGTCTCATCTGTTATTACAATTGGTGTGATAGAAGGCCCCAGTTTTGTAAGCTTTCCTTTCAAAAGTTGATGCACCAGATGTTGCGCAGCGAGGTAGTTGACTGATGTGTTATTGTTCGAGGATGAAGTTCCTGTTGGACAGTCTCAGGGCTTAGGTGGCTGTTGGCTTCATGTCACTGATGATGTATGTGCAGTATTTGTCAGAACACATAGGGGTATTTATACCATTCATTGCCCCACAAAACAGCACTGACCTTGTTTTTATGAGCATTGACTGAAGCGTACCGCACCGTCCCTCGGAATCCAGCCACAGTTCTTGGCTATAGACAGGAAGAAGACAGGTTAGTCAGTACAAGCAGATGATCAACTTTTCCAAAATGGTTTTGGACATGCTGAACAGGCACCTTTGACTTTCAACTAAACCCATCAGACCAAAACAATGGGAACCAGCCTGGGATTGGAGAAAGGGTAAGGTTAAATATTTTCAATGTATTGTTGGGCATTTCCAAAATGTCCTCCCCTGTACTTTGCAGTTCTTTAGGTATTCTGTTTTCTAAGTATTAAATGGAATGAAGACACTGAAAAATATTTAGGAGGCCACGGTGGAATACTGCACGTGACTGGTTCAAAAGAACAGTTGACCTTTTCCCCTCCCATAAGAATTGAGTGTAGGAATTCACACCAAATAACCCTAACCCCATTTAGTGCAGGACTCACATTTAACTGTGGATGCAGCATGTTTATTTTATGGTGAGCATAAATGAAATCATTTTAGCAAGTTTAACCAATTCAGGAACCACTCAGTCTGTAGCACCTCACATTAAATTGGCTGGCTGATTCGAGAAAAATAGCTGGACTGATACTACAGGGCAAAAATCTGAGAATTTGATAAAGAAGCTTTTTTAAAACATGGACGATGTCTTAAAATCTGCGCATTTCTTTCATGGTGACAAATATGTGTCTTTTTGTTAATACATCTTTTTTTTATCCAAGTGTCACTGCAGCTGTGAGCTTGGGGTGCGGTTGTGACCCCTTTTTCATCATAGAACCACTCACATTCTTTGGTAATCATGGAGATGATGAAGAAACCGAAGGCATGCAGGTCAAAATCATAAGTCCAAAGGAACTGTAAAAAAAAACACAAAAACAAGACTGAAACGTAGAAAGAAAAATAAAACATAGATAACAGATGGAAACTCCAACAAAAACTCACTGAAAAAAACAAAAAAGCTGGTGGTGGGTGGTGATCCATACAGACTGTTGACTGGAGTAACTCCTCATGTACTTTGCACTTCACAATATTTATCTCCTGTAACATCATCAGCAACCCCTATCTGGATGAATTTAGACAATGTGTAGTCTTATAAAATGGACTCGATTCAGACTGGTAAATACAGTGTTTATCAAAAAAATGTCTGTTATAAAATCACAGATGATTCACAAATAAATTGAACTTTTGCCTTTGGTTCTTTGAATTTATGTGAGAGTCAAACTGATTCAGTTAAATCAATAAGAATAAAAAATGTGCTTTAAAAAAAGTTGTTTCTGTCCAAATAAGCGTTGGTCCAAGTTGCCAATATTGGTTCCCTATATCGGTATATTGGTGACAATAATGATTCTTATTTGTATTGTGAAAAAGTGCACAAAAACACTAACAATGGTTTGTTAAAGCTCAGATGTCTTGGATCTTGGCCTGAAGACTGTACATACACACAGAGAACAGTGGAGCTACAATGTCAATAGTTGCAGGTCAAGCTTTCTCTCCTGTTCCCAAAACGTTGAGGGGTTGGTTCTCTGGATGGACAAGGGTTTCATAATCAAAGAGAGAAGGGAAGGGCCTGGGAGAACCAGCCTTTCAACTACAAAGCTCTTATCACAGGAACCCACCTGCAGCTCACTCAGGCCCAGTCTCATCCCCACCCCAGACACAACCTATGCATTTTGTTTGCATGAGGTCCGCCATTTTACAGTTTTTCTCAGTTCTCTCTGTTTTAGTGTTCTGAGGTTTGTTTTATCTTTTGGTTTTACTTATCTTAAATTTATTTGTTTCTACTTGTTTTATTCTTTTAAATTGTTCTATTGTTTGGAATTGTCTTAAATATTTGGATGTTGTGTGCAGCACTTTGTATCAA
>JASSRZ010034325.1:0-17036 GCA_032164315.1 Malacoctenus gilli | reverse complement strand
CACACACACACACACACACACACACACACACACACACACACACACACACACACACACACACACACACACAAAACAAAGCATCACAGCGAACTAGTCATTTGCCAAACAACACATTGACACCCCACCAGGCTGCAGGCAAAGCAGTTGGATAGGAAAATCGTGCAGCTCTGATCAGCACCAAACACGTCATAGAAATTTCGTTAAAAAAAAAACCAAAGTCATGAAACGGCAGAACAGCTCTGCCGACCTGAAATCAGTGCAATAAAGACACGGGCTATTAGAATAAGTTGGGATGTCACACTGCATGAACTGGGATGCAAATCAGATTGTTAAACAGAAACACACACATGCAAACGCACACACCCATACTAGGTTACCGTGATGATCCACAGGAAGCTAAATGACTCAAGAGCCTTTCACATCATCACACTCAAACACTTGGTTTTGCGTAATTGTCGCTTGGCCATCGCCAAAGTGTGACTGCGTGACACATAAGTGGCAGGCACAGATGCAGCCAGGCGATCGCACCGGTACTGCCGGCGCTGAGGGAGTCAGCTGCGAGTGCTCCAAACATGAGTCGTCTCGATCCATGTACTCCCATTTGTTAAATGTCAAAGCCAATGTTTTACTCTGTGGCTCCTGTTTGACGTTAAAGGGCCGTTCAGACTCACAGGCTGAGACCTTTTGACATTCATCCATTTGGTGGAGGATCAAATGAATTGCGGAGTATTTCTGCCTGAAACCCGAACCACCTTTATTCTATTAGATCTTCTATGACATTGGTTTTGATCATATTCATCTGATTTCGTTTCGTGTACAAATTTTTCAACAGATAAGAAAACCTTTGTTCTACTTTACTTGTTTTGTTTTGCTTTGCTTAAGTGTGACTAATACAGATTACAGTGAAGCCTCGTTTATCGCGGAGAGCACATTTCAGAAAGAACCAGCGATTGGTGAAATCCGTGAAGTAGTCAGCTTTATCATCTACAATTATTATACAGTTCTGTGTTCTGTAATGGCCCCCTGCAGCCGTGTAGCTTCTACCTTCCTTTAGTATGTCCAGAAGTTTAACTTTTTCTGCGAAAATGAACATTTTCCTCTGTCTTTTGGGCACATTATTGGGCCACAGCTGCCATTGTTGATACAGAACGTTTCGTTGACATTGTGGGTTTGGTCATGGAGAAACTTTGAAAGCATGTAAATGTGTCAACTGAATGCATTCTGAACCAGACAGAGATGAAGCACACAGGAGATTGATTAACATTGGTAGATAATCCCTTTGCCAATCAGGATGCAGAACACAATGTGCGCTTATACACTGTATATAAAAAAAACCCATAACAAAGTGCACAAAAAAGATCAGCGAAATAGCAAAGCCACAAAAGGTGAACTGCACTATAGCGAGGTTTCACTGTAGGTAAAAGAGTGCGGGAAACTGAATAGATGAACATGGTTATGGAGGAAAACTGGGGTTGTGTAGAGTCCCGGTATAACTATGTGTTTACAACTTAGGAACAAGGTGAAACTAGGAACATGCTGTGGTTAAGTAAGGTAAAAGCTCTTGTCTGAGTTCCTTAATGTCATTCTAATCAAAGATCGAGCCATCACAGGTGTCAGAGCAACTGCAAGAAGATGTAGAGTGATTTATGCCACAAGGAACTGTCGAGACAGCGGGGAACCTTCAGTTGTTGTCCTATTCTATGTTTTTGTTTTTTCATAGCCAAAGAACCATACAAAAGCAGTAACCTTGGGGGACACGTGTCAGAACACTGGTGTATGCTGATGTATGCACATGCCTTCTTACAGCGCTGTTACTTGTTCAATAAAGTCTCTCTGCTTTGACTGGCGAGTTTTCGGCCTCAATCCTTTTGGTCCTCCTCTCCACAGAAAAAATATCTTTGACAGTGGCCTTCAGGGTGGACCTCACTGAAACAGACCAACTGAAGGTTCAAGCTTCATCAGTTTAAACAACATGGATGCAACAGAAAAACACATCATCTGTTGGCCCTCATCATCCCTTTCTCTCCTCTTTGAGGCTTCACATTCAGGATGCTCTCTGTCCAAGGAGGGTTATGGAGGCATAAAGGGCCCCTGCTAAAATACTCTGGTTTATTGGACAGAAAAAAATAAATCCGGCCTTTTTCTTATCCATTTATAATGCATGATTCTGGGCACTTTAGCAGTTACCTGCTGCGGAGTTTCAGCTCAACAGCTCGTATGGATTAATTTGTCGGTTACTAGCGAGGCTGTCCTCCCCATGCACGTTGGTGCATATCTCTGCTGTGATTAATCATTGAGCTGGGCCTTGGCTGCACCACCACGCTCCTGGGCTAGTTCGCAGTTGCAGTTAAAAGGCAAAGGAGTTGCTCAGGTAGCCGCACCTCTGCAGTAAGCTTTGGCTCTTGCACATATATCCTGTATTGGAAAAAATACAAATAATCTGACAGCTCTTTGATTACAGAGATAGGCTCAACATGCACTACATCAACAGGGAGCAGCGGGACGGCTTGGATGTCGTAATAAAATTCATTGCATTCACTACATTATCCAGCTGGTCTCCTTCTGCATAGATTACATTTTTTCGACATATTTTAAAGCAGCCTTTCTCAAAGTGTGCTATGCGGGGCTCCCCCTGGTGGTATGCCAAAGAATGTTTTTTTTTTTTTATATTCCTAATCTTGTTGTTCTTTCTCTGTGTTTATGCGTGGTTCTTTTTCAGAAACAGCCATACAGCAGTGCATGATGCGTACAACTTGTTTTTATTATTTTTAATCAAGTACTGTAGATTCTTTTACCCAACATTTGAGTACAGAGTAGTTTTATTTTATTTTTAAGAACATTTTTTTGTTTTGCGTTTCTACATTTATTGAAGTTCAATGTTTATTTAACTTGTATATGTAATACATTTTAATTGAATCATCACTTAAGTACAGATTTATTATTTTAATATATTTAAGCACAGTTTTACTGTTCAAACTGTGTAAAGTGTTACAGTGGCTGACAGTATTGAATATACTTCTTTGGGAATAAAACCTCTGCCTTGGTTTTGATTGGCCGACAATGCTACTGTATACTGTTGGTCATCATGGTGGTACTTGGCGCGTCAAGTATTTTCGTAGGTGGTACTTGGTGAAGAAAGTTTGAGAACCACTGATTTAAAGCATGAGTTTCACGTTCATACAGTCCAGTGTAACAAAAAGAAAAATTGCATGTCCGTATTTTACACAGCTTTTACATTGTTCTAGTTTTTTTCCCCCACATAAAGCACTTTGCTAACTTAAGAAATTCATTATTTTTGGTGCACAAAGAAAACCCAGTTGTTGTCTCCAAAGTTGATTCCAGCATACCCAAACATCAATCTCCTGAGATCTGGTAGTAACCAATCATTATAGTCTCTGCAACTAGAGAACCAGAGTTCGGTCCCCGGCCCTGTTGAAACTCGAGTGTTTTCACTGAGATCAGGTCAGTGTGGATAGAAACTTTTCATGAAGTGACCTTGTTTAAAGACTAAAATAGTTGAACAGTAAAGGCAGTGTCAACATCTTTGGAATATTTGAAATGTATCCTCATCATGAAATTCGTTCGATCAGTCACGTGACAACAGCTGGTGAGCTCATCCAAACAGGAACTTAGTCAAAGCCGAAAACCAATTATGAAATCTCACCAACTCATTTTAGATGAGGAGGAAGAGTGCTTCAGTCCTCTGCAATTCTTTACGTCCGACACTATTATGTTTTATTGACTTAATGGGACAAAACTACAGCATGTGTTGACATGCCAACAGATTGTGGTCGGCGCTGCTCCAGCCCACACTCGTTGACGTACAGACACTTGGAAAGAGGTCAAGTCCACAGGTACTTCCTCTTCACTGCAACTAGGTTAAGCCAACTATCCAAGAGAGCATCAAGACCCAAATCTCTTTCAGTGTCAAACACACACACACACACATGTGCGCGTGGCCAGAACGTTGTCCGTGGTGTTTACCCTGTATTACACCAGGGGCCATCTGTGCCTCGGTGGCACCATATGGCCGACTGTGAGCTGCCCACTGGACTTAGTGACAGCGGGCCGAATTGCTGCTCTGCAGGCGGCGGCCTGAAACAACATGTTTAACACGGCAGCATTCTTATCCCTCTGCTGTTGGGCAGTTAGCGGCCGAGCCATGTGTGCCAACATCTGCAGGAGTCACCGTTTGTGTACTGCTCAGCTCACTGACCTGACCGGGCTAATCAGTCGGTCTCATTGAGCAGTAAAAATATTCCTCTTCCTCGTATTTGCTATCTGTCTGTATCTTTTCTGTTGTATTTTCTACGACTGAAAAAAAGTATAAGGAACTTAATTGATCCCTTAGGGCAGTGCTGTTAAACGTATGGTCCGCTATGGTTGGCTAAAACCAGCCCGCCAAAGGCTCCGTGATGGTTCCTAAGAACACTTCCACTGCAAAAGTGTAAAATTCAACAAGAAAAAATGAGATAAGCCATCTTTCCAACTGAAAGTGAGCCAAGATTCAGAGAAATAAAAACAAAAAAAAAACTTCCTGCATCATTGTGGTGATGCAGGTGTGGAGGCAGGTTGGCGTCCCTGAAAAATGCAAAGAAGGAGGAGGAAATGCAACATTGTATTATTAGCTGTTTTTTTATATTGGCACTGTTGGAGGAGAAGCGTTGCAAGAGAGCATGTACACAAAATAACCCAGTTCTTTGTTTTCTTGTTCTTTTAAAACAGAACTTTGGATCAGCAATACATTATAGAAATTAATTTGAATCTCATTTATAGTGCTTAAAGTTATATTCAACTTGGAAAATCTTCTTTGGCAGAGTGGGTTTTTTCAACAAAAAGTCCCAGATTTGTCGGGCTGAAACAAAGTTCCCCCAGTTCAGACCTGAATCCTGGTCTCGTGGTCACATCGCCGTCACACGCATCGTCCTCACCTTGAACATCTGCTTGACCTTCTGACGAGGGAGGTTGACGTTGAGTTTGTGGAGAAGCTGCAGGACCTCACTGATGCTCAGGCTGCCGTCCCCGTTCTTGTCAGCCTCGGTGAACGTCTGTTTCAGCCATGTGGACGCATGCAGGTTAAGGAGAGGTTCCGAAAATGCAAATCTGGATGATTGCAGGGACAAACGTGACACTCTCATGCCGTTTCCCACATTGGACTTTCTGCTTGAACAGCCAGGGAACACTTGGGTCAATGCTTGAAGACCTGACATAGTGTCTCTGGCCATTCTGAAGGCTTCTATCATTTGACTCAGTCAGTGCACTTGCATAATTGTGCTCATAATCTGACACAAACATCTCTTCCTAAGAGTAGATGGGATTTAAAGAGATCCTTGATAAGACGACCTCAGCTTGTCAAAGGAGGCTTTTTCTTGGACGCTCTCCATACAGATAGTCTGACAAGCAGGCACTTCCTCTTGAAAAGCTGAAGCATGTGCATTGCACTTATGTTGTACCATGACGGGGACAAAAACCCATTTATTTCTCACAGCTACAGGCTGCTGCACCTTCCAAATCAGTGGTTCTCAAACCTTTCTCCTCACTTGTGAAGTATTTTTTGGAGCCGAGCACCTCTTAACCAGGACCACACCACGGAAAATGAAGTTGTCGGACTGGTGGAATTCGTGGAAGGATGAAAAGCAAAGCAATGTACCACATGAGAGTGGTGTGGACCCTGTCAGGTGAAGGATATTGGTCGCGGGTGCGCTGCCTCTTTGCCAAGCTGTCCTCGTCACTTATGCCGGCCATCAGGTACTTGAGGCCTGTGATCCATGTGCGGGCCTCCTCCCCGGTGCCGGAGACCAGGTCTAGGGATTCCATGTGCTCTCCATAATACAGGCTGAAGCAGCAGTTGGGGTCGAAGCTTCCCTCCGAGTACCGCTGGAAGATCTCTGACTGCTTCCCCTCACACACCTCCCGGATGGAGTCAATGGAGACTGGGGACAGAATAAAGAACATTCGGTTATTGTCCAAACATGTGGACTTGTTGGTAATATTTTTTTTTTATGAGATTAGCGTTTCTCACCAAGCTGTTTCAAAAACACGAATAAAATGTGTTTTAGGACATCTCAAGTCTGGCTACTACCGTTAATTCACACTGGAGAAAACATAAAAGTTATGGTGGTACACTGAGCTGATTTGAGCTCAAGTTCAATCAAAGGTCATGTAGCTCATAAGTGGAGGTTCCACAGGTGTTCTACAGATAATAGAACCATTAAGAGGCTGTTCCCTGTGGCCATCATTTAAATCGGTCAGTGCTTGTTTCCTCCTCGATATTTCACACTCAAATTTTAGAACAATCATCATCAAGCAATACAATTGGAACCGCACATGGCCAGTAGGGGCCTGTTGGGCCAAGATCTTCACGGAGTCCAGCTGTCACCGGGAGTAATCTGCCTTGCCCGAGAGCCCTCGGTGTTGGTTATGATGGCAGGGACGTGCGGTCGTCTTCACTTTCCACATCGCTTTCCCACTCTTTTTTGCCAGTCCTGGAGCTCAAACCATCTGTCCTCCTGCTCCAAGTTTGCTTCATGAGCCACTGAGGCCACCGGTGCCAAAGATTGGCGAAAAACATATCACCAGTGTTTGCTTAAAAACTATGTGTCTTGAAAAAAACCAAAACAAAATCGCAGCTTACAGCCTTCTTTCAAACAGCAAGTACAGCGTCACAGCCCAGAGACCCAAAGGCCTCATGTGTCGCACGTAAAGGACACAAGCAGAATAAAATAAAGCACGCAACAAAAGTGCAAACTCACACACTCGTGATGAATTAAAGTGGTGGGCGTCTAGCAGATGAAATGCCTCCCAGCACAGTCACTGCAGCATACAGGCTGAGCTGCTGAGCATCTCCTTCTCAAACACAATAGCAGGTGCAAATTTCAAGACTGCACCCAGTGTTTTAGACATCATAAATCATATTGTACTTAAATAGGACATGATACTTTTAGCATGAACTTGACCCAGTTAATTGGCAACACAATCTTCAGTTCGCCTCCTTTGCTGGCAGGCTAAAGTCAGTGTTGGTGAATGATAACCAGTTTGTGCAATAACCAAGAAATGATCATTTTTCCTCAATGAAGAGAACATAGTGGCGTGTTCAGTACCACCCATGACTGCTGCTTTTCAGATGACACTGTGCTTTCAGATGATGCCTCGGGTGGAGCCGAAGGTTCCCTGTGGACAGTGAACCCGTGATGGGCGTCCTCTTGCTTCTCTTACACAGAAGGCTGGAAATTCTCTGGAGCTTTAACTCGCTTCCAAGTCGCTTTTCATAAAACAACATTATACATGCTGCAAAAAACACTATTTGCATCCTTGCTCATTCATTATGCAGTCGTATAGTTTTAGAACCCCCCCCCCCCATGGGCACACAAACATACACACAAAAGCAGAAGCACAAATGCAACATATTTGTACAAGTGTACGCATACACACAAACAAGCATGCACCCATGCACAGAAACACACGCACGCACGCACGCACACCTGACCTGTACGGTAAAGAATCTGTGGATTTCATAGAGCTGCTAGATGTCAGAGCCTGTCAGCTCTATGACAGTGGACTCACAACCCTTGCAGCTGAGCCCCTTGTCATGTTGTCAGTGTTCTTCACAGTCTCCGGTCAGCAGCAACAAGGAGCGCAAGCGCCTCTCCTGGTTGGATACATAATGCATCTTATGATTCCATGTAGGAATTGGTTGACCACGAGACTCGTAGCATGGGCTGAATTATTCATTGAGTGGATAAGGGTGACATGAGTTGACCTGCAGAATATCAGTGCGTTTAATAAATAAATCAAGGACAGAAATTCACTCGTGAGTTGTTGATTTGTTTTGTTTCTTTTTAAATCAGTCGGTTTCTGAAATTAGCGATGCATTCCAACCTGAGTTTTAATGGTTGTTAAACAGGAAATGAAATGCAAAGGTAAAAGCTGGATAAAAGCCACTGTGTTGAATGTTGCAGTGTTGCATTCAGGGACAGTGTATTGATTTGGTGAAGCACAAAATGGATTTGAATTAATTTCTCAGTGACAGACGTCTCTTTCACCAGATGAAACGCCTGCGGAGGAAAATGTTACCGTCGATCCTTGAGCCTCGAGCACACACTGTTCTGACTGAGGTCCTCAAAACGGCAGCTAAACAATTTCACACTTTCTATTTGAAGAGAGTAATACGATCGTTGAACTCCTCATTTCCACGAGTGAGAATAATTAACAGATTTAAGGAACTTGTGATGAGAATTTTTAAATGAAACCACATGGGTAACAGTGCACTGGGTAATAAAAAACACATTGGTTGGATTCTGTTAATCTAATAATTAGCTACTTTGGTTCTTTCAACACAAATTCTTCAAGCACAATTGTCACAATTGTTATTACAGTTTGCAAAGTTGTTTTACTTGCTTCTGTGTATCAGGCAGCCTTTCCAAACAATTCTAACTTCAATTTCTGCTTCTCGTGAGAAGAAAAAAGGATTCATCTCAGATGTAGTTGTCAAATTCTTCAATCAGTTGTTCCATGAAACGAAAATCAAAGTGAAACCTGAAGCCCACTATGCTTCTCACATGTCCCACAAGTTCCTCTATAGAACATTGCAGGACAACACAACAAAGAAAAAGCACCAGAATCCAGTATGTGTGCGCTCACCCCAGGGGAGATACAGGGGGAGGCATGAATTAACACTGGAACCATGTTCCTGCACATAATGCCTGTTTGTGGGTGTGGGGGGGGGGGGGGGGGGCCCCCCCCCCCCCCCCCCCCCCCCCCCACTGCAACTCCAGCTTTACATTCCAACCTTTATGTTCCTGTTTCACTTATCCAACCATAAAAGCTGCGGGATTTCCTTCGGAGTCGTGTCTGAAAGGAGACTGTGACACTCCACATGAAACAAAGCCCTAATTGTTCTGATCCAGAGGTGAAAAGTGTGTGCGCATTTCTTACAGTGCGTTACATATTGTGTGGGTAGATTAAAAGTGATGAATAATTAAGTCAACTTAAGAAGCTTACTAAAT
Source organism: Malacoctenus gilli (assembly GCA_032164315.1). Taxonomy (NCBI): domain Eukaryota; kingdom Metazoa; phylum Chordata; class Actinopteri; order Blenniiformes; family Labrisomidae; genus Malacoctenus; species Malacoctenus gilli. The sequence continues at coordinate 8,031 of JASSRZ010034325.1, read as the reverse complement.
TCAGAGACAAAGAGGAGGGATGCGCAACAGGAAACTGAGCCCCCTAAGCCCCCATGAGATGTTCAGCCACATCGGGGGCTGCTGTGGAGACGTCTTCTCATTGCTTATTCCAGGACCACCAGGGACAGGGCTTTTGCACAGCGAAACACAAACACCCAGGAGCAACGAGTCAACAAGTCAGGCCCCAAAGGAGGTGATGGGTGGCTTCCCTTTAATCCTGCCATCAAAAGTGGGTGAGGAGGGCATTTCTTGGACTCCCTTTGTTCTGTGGTCGGCTCCTGTCTTGTGTCTTCCTTAGTTTTTCACTGAGTTTGTTGAGGATGGAGTCCAGTAGGAAATGAAGTTGGGTGGGTGGGAATTGGAGGAGATAGAAAGCATCCTTTTTACTTATTCCTCAACAAGTAAAGTCACGACTGACTGTCCTCTGAGTCACTAAATGGCATTATCGCTTCATTTGCACAACCAGCAGTGTCCCTGGGTGAGATCTGTCATGGTTCTGTGGGATTCTGGTCGCAGAGTTGTGTGGAGCCCCTGACTCCTCTGACCACAGTTGGCAGTGCACTCCCTCATGCTGTTTGTCCAAATGGTGCTGCGATACACAGCTTTCCAAAGATGGCCGGCAGCACACGCGTGCTAGAAACTGGGTAAGCGATCGAGTACACCTGGTAGCGACAGCGTGCGGGGCAAGTCCTGCTTTCCCGTCAGAGTCTCCAGAAAAACTCACTCAATTATTTGTTGCTTTTGACAAAGAGGGAAAAAAAAGGCTGCCAAGCTGATTCAGGAAGCTGCCAAATTTAGCAAAAAAGTCCCAAAGTTTGCATACTCATACGAGAAGTGGAACTGCCTTCATACAGCAGGATAAGTCACAATTATCTGGCAGGGTTGCGAAAAAAAACTTGCCTGTCTGTGGTTCCTTCATTAAACGCGTTTTTTCAGCCTGAACTAAACCTTACCAAAAGCTCCCTCGAGTCACTTAATGATGCTTGAAGAGTGTAGACTCTGTGTTGCACTTGCAAAATAATCCCCCCCAAATGCTGTTAGTAAATAATAGCTCCATAAAAACACTGTAAGCTCTTGCGTCTTATAGTCCGACACAAAGCCTCTCTACACCCTGAACCTCAGGATCTGCCATTAAAAAAGGGTACAGTACTCACTTTTCGCCTTCTCATTCTTGCGTGAGGGTCGCCAGCGGAGGCAGGACTTGTGCTCGTCCAGATAGAAGAAGCGCACCAGTCCTTTGGAGCCGCCGCGGAGCTTCACCATCTGCGTCCCCATCTGCATGGAGCTCATGCATTTCTCCACTGCGAGCAGGAAGACAAGAGCAGACACGGGAGCGGAGTGAGGACGGGTCAGGGGGGGAAAATGAATTTGCCACACTGCGGCTGCTGTTGCTTCTGAATTCCATCTGGGCCCCTCGCGCGGAACACAATTATTTACTTACACACTCGCATAAACACACAGCCTCGCAAAACAAACGCGTTTGGATGTGCTTGCCGCCGCCAACAGGGCCTCGTGCGTCTCACGGGAGCAGCAGTAAGTGGGGGAAAGACAGGCGACAGCATAAGGCAATTTCTCAACGAGGAGCCTTTTAACAAGATCTCTGCTTCACACTGTAAAGGAATTACAGAACAGCGGTGAGGGGGGGGGGGGGATCAATACATGTAGGAGCGTTCTTCAGATGGGAGGATTCAGATTGTGGCTTTAACTCAACAGAAAGCTTTACAGAGCCAACTCATAATAAAACGATACTTGGGAATGGCTTTTAATGTTGGTTAGGAAATCATCAGTTCATGCAATCGTTTACTTTTTTCCCCCATTATGTCACGTGTCTGTCACATCCTTTCAAAGTTTATCCCGTGTGATGTGCGGGATGTCGAGCCGACTCAGCACACGCACATCTCTAAGAAGGTTAGCGTGTTGCTCACAGCACTGATGTGATATACAACATGTACAGCTGCAGGAGGAAGAAACCGAAAATGGTAAATAGGAGTTTTATACAAGAGGACGTGTCAGGAAGAGTCCAAGCAACAGTCTTTTTGAGCTATAGCACAGTGTGAGGAGCTGTTCTCCTCCCTTTACTTGCAGACTGCCGGTTCTCACGCTGCAGCACAAACGGGCCCAGGACAGCACCAGGGTGTCTCCCACAAAGGAGACATCAGCTGTCTCACTGATGCCTCCTGCACGAGCTGAAGCAGTGTTTCCCAGACTTAAACCATCAGGATCCATTACCCATAAGGCTTCATGCCTATCAGAGGAACAAATGTGCATAAATGACTATTTATGATCTTCTTCAGGCCACATTGAGGAAGTAGACTCATGAATGATTTCATTTGATTATTGAGGTTAAAGAATCTGTAAATCAGGCGAGTCACGATACACATCTCTCTCCTTGTTGGGACACCCTTCAGTTTGGAGGTCATAGTTTAGATCATTTACAAAAACTGGATAGAACTCATTGCTGAAGAGGAACATTCAATTCAATTCAACATGAGCTTGCAAAACCTCTCTTTTGGTTGGGATGGGCACAATAGATCAAAAGCTATTGTGCACAGATAACTTCCTCCTGTTCAGGTCTGTCAGGCCCATGGATGGTTTACAGATTGCACCGACCCCCACGTTTCCTCGATGTCATGTGTTGCAAGAGGTGTTCAACAGGGGGATTTCTTTTGCCTCCTGTATTCATCATTTGTGTGCTCTGTTTGCTAACCTGGTAGTATTCAGAGTAGTACCTAATCAGCTCAAAACATTACAATGTTTTTACAGAATTACAAAAAAACAATGGACTTTATCTTCTAAACATCACCAACATGCAGCTGCACTATCAGAAGGATCATTGACGGACTGCAGTTTGTAGAGCGTCCACAAGAAAATCCGCTTCAATCAGATGACTGCTGCTTGAACTGCACGGCAACATGAAAACAGCAGCATTGTTATCGAACCGTAGCACACTCAGCACTCTGCTGCATTAAACTGGGATGGAAAGTAAAGCAGGAGAAGTTTAGATAACGCTGCGAGAGAAAACTTTTGTCCTCCCATATCAATAAAAAAACAAAAAAAAAAAACCCCAACAGTTTGTGACATCAAAGCCAAAAGCTGGTCAGAAGTACGACAAACCAGCAGTGATGGATTGCTCTCATTGAGAATTGATTGAGCCTGGCTATGGTCTTGCTGCATAGGGTCCGCCCCCGGGGTATTGTTAATGTAGTGCAGTCCTGTTCTCCTAACCTCTGCTATCGAACTCCTGCTCACAGCAATATCAGCAAAGTGTAGAGCAGCACTGCATCAGGAGGCCAGCACTAAACAGTGGAAGCACACTGCATCATGAGGGTGGGATGAAAATGAGGGGGGGTCCCGGACCAGTCGCTACATTCATGAGATCCGAGGAGGAGGGAGGCGTGGGAGGAATTGGCAACCAGCAAACACACACCCTCAGATGTAGAATGTGGTTAGGATTTCATAGCTGATGCTCTGCCCCACAGCAGTGTCAGTCTGAGTAACAGTGGGGAAAAAGCTCGGTCATGATGGATGGTTGTCAAAGTCGAAAGAGGGGGAAAAAAACCCAGCTGTGACTCTTCTTTGCAGAGAACCATCCTCTGCTGACTGCGGTTTTCCCCGGAACCCTGACAAAGCTCGCTGCACAATAACTCCATCCACCGCTTTAATACTGCTTCTTGCCTTAGAGCAGCATATGTTGTATGACGTAATGATCTACAATGTGTAGTAGGAGGTGTCAAGTACCGCTAGATTGAGTTCAAATCGTATTCAGGCAAGCGGTGTAGAAGCGGTCTGTGAAGCTGAGTGCTCCTCCACCGAAAAGTCTGGGGAGATCCCGCGAGGAGGTGAAAGTGCCAGGGCTGAAGCTAGCGTGGCTCTCTGCAGCACGTGACAGAGAGGCCGGCTTGTCTTTGGAATACACCGGCATGAAGGTGAACAGCCTCCATCATCACTGACAGAACTCGCGGATGACCGTATGCCACCTGGCTTTAACCTGACCAGTGGAGATAGCTGCTCCTCTCTTTTTGAATGGCTTGAAGCTCAGCCAGTGGCCAGTGGACAGGACCGAGGTCCTCCCGCTGCTGCTGGAGCATGAGTTCATTTCTGCAGCCTGACAGAGATGAACCGATGTGGCGTTTGACTGTGATGTTGACTCACCCAGTGGACACAAAATGGACAATCATCCATTCTGGATTAATCAATGCTGCAGCGACCACAGGGCCCACCCACTAACTCCTCATCACAGTGCTCATTGATCCTGCCCGCACCTAGTTCAGTAGGTGGCCCGAGCAAGGATCCTCAGAGGACATGAAGGGATTAAACAAGACAGTCATGTCAAGAGTGTCACTAGCAAGTGTCAAGAGTTGTTCTAGCAGCTCACACAGATGCATCTGGATGCATATGAAGTAATTATTAGTTAAAATGCAACAATAATCAGCTTTGTATGATTTCCGAGCTTGCTTTGTTGATTCCTCAGTTAACTGTCATGAAATGGTTTTTAAAAGGGAATTCGTCACCTTTCCTGATATGCAAAGCATTAATGAAGCACTGTCGCAAACTTTTTTCAAGCATTTGCTGCAAGTAAAAATTTAAATGAGACATTTGCAACAAATCCCTGCACATCATGTCCTCCAAAATACAAAGTCGCGGTTATGTTGAACAAGAAGCGGGACGGAAACTGCTGGGCTGATTGCCATGGTTACACGCGGAGTGTCAAACATCTCTGATACCGCTTCCCTTTCAGCTGCGTGCAGCAACAGTTTGACAGACCTGTGAAGTGGCAGCTCTTACTGCGTTCAGACTGCTGCTCTGATAAAATGTCGTCATCTCCAATGACAAAATCTCGACAGACGTTCATCATATAGTTACATTTATAAATCTTTAAAAATCTTCTTGTTAACATGATTTTCACTCCTGCATGTACAACATCCTGGCCCGACAGCTTGGTAAAGTGACGATCTCATCTCGCCTGCTCCGTGTATGTGAATGCGCTCTGCTGATCTTCCTCTTTGCAGCATGAGCTGCGCATACGCCTGCCTGAGCCCTCCTGCAGCCCGGTAATGGCCCGTGGGCTGCATGTTCGACAGCACGGGAGTAAATGCTCCACCTGAACCATTTAGGCCGAGCCTCCCACACTCTGCGGGAATGCGGGCATGCAGTCAGTGATGTCTCAGAATGAAGGCTCACAGGAGGAGGGCGGCGGCTTTCACAGCGGGGCTGCCGGGCTCCGCTGTGTTTCCAAATTGGTGGCAACAAACCTGCACCAGGGTCTGCATCATAAGTCTCAGAAATAGTCAAATATTCAAGATGTTTCTAAAGCGTAAACAGTTAAATCTGTAACATTTAGGAAGACTTAAGTGGGGCTTGATAAAGAAAACGAAGAGGTTCCTGTGACATAAGCAATAAAAATGTCCGACTGTGCTTCCCATTAGCTAGGTGTCACAGCGGCTGGTCTCCAATCAGTCGGTTCCTATTATTTTGCCATTAAAAGCTCTGCTATTAATTCTGAATGCAGCAAAAATAACCAAATTGGACATTTAATTCGGGGCGATGACACAGCGACACCTGAGCTGAAATTATGTGTTCTGCCATAGATTTTCTATGGGAGAATTCAGGCACATATGGCCTCTAATCAGCTGAACGGTAATGATTTTACAGTGTGGACTCATTCACTCAGCAGCTTAGTATTGATTGAAAGGGAGGGAAACCTTCTCTGCGAGCCCATGAACTGTAACCAAGCTGAGGCGGCAGTAATCCATGAAACCAGCTGCTCTCAGACTTTGGTTGGACCGAGGGTGTGTGGGTCTTTGGTAGGGATGTGGGGGGTAGCTTTACATGGGGGAGGGGGGGCTCACTGTGGAGCCAGACTTCCTAGTGCTTACCTGTTGACCTCCATTCACTGTCACTAAAAGAAGTGCGAGGCCAGAGTGGCAGACGGGTGAGCGCTCCTCCTTTTTGCTCCGTGGTCATGTGTTTGAATTCACTGCCAGATACAGAAGCCTGAATCCAAATGCAATTAGAGAGACGAGTTCAGCAGTGGAACACAAGATTAGCCTATGGATGAGGAAGCTGCAAAAAAAAGGGGGCACTGCTCTGGGGGCGAATATGCTTTCTTGTGTGCTACTCAGCTCTGTGCAAGGGCAACACCTTTGGGAGGGTACCTGGGACTTTCCAACGGGTCTGTCTTGGTCTTCATGCACTAGCACCAGCTCGTGGGCTTCACCCGAGGGTGTAGTAAAAGCTTGTTTGCCTATCTGGTATGTACCTTGCATTGATCTCGTGAAACATTAAGTGACGTCAACCCATCAGCATCTAAGCCGCCTCTTAATGCTAACCACTACTCAAAAATATATTAACAAGGCGAGTCCAGACCAGCATTGGCTTGGTGTAAGAAAGTCATTCGACTCATTCGTGTCCATCGGAAAGGTTAATCATTGCCTCTGGATGGCTGGTTGAGTCCAGATAATGGCCACTGCTCAGATCTAAATAAAGCCTCAGCCCAGCAGTTCCAGTGCCTGTGTTCACATTTAGTGCCAAGGCTGCAGGGGGCGCCAATCTCATCCTGCCCTGTTTGGAGACCAGCTGCACTGATGTGGGAATTATCCTCTAATGCAGGGATGAGCTCCTGGGACCACAGTGAGAGCCACCAATGTGTCATCTTCCATACCAGAGGGCCACATTGTGATGCAACACTTTTGCTTGAAGGACATCTGGCTATTTAATGAAAATCTTTTTTATTCTATTATTTACTTGCTTCGCTCAGGGCACGATGGTTTCATTGCGTCTTTATCTGCAATGATTGAAAATAAGGATCACAAATGTTTAAATAATGATGGTTGCAGCTGAATGTGAAAACTATTGCTCCCGTTTGTGGTGACTGTTAAGTGAGATAAGGGATGAGAAGAAATTGATTGTAGACTTTAGCCTTTTCTTGAGAAACCAAGAGCCACATCTCCATGGCAACAAGTCCCACTTTCCACGATCTCGCTTTTGTGCAACCCGATCAGGGATAAGTTGAGCCTCGATAAGTTAACCAAGATATCCCAGCTTAAGCTCTAATACATCCCTTAGTCCCTTAGTGCAAAAACCCCCCACCCCCCCCCACCCCCCGAAGTGACCGCCTCTGCTGAAGCGACTCTTTGTATCACAACATGTGATGCATTCACTGGAATTGGTGATCACAGCTTTGAAGAGGTGCAAAAGTTGAAAAGCCTCTTGTGTTTTATTCACCAGCTTTTGTACCAGAAAACAACCATGGCTTTGAGAATGGAAGTCTACCAATTGTGAATTCTGGTGCAAGTGCAATTCACACAAGGAAAATTGGGAAACTGTTGAAAATGTTGTAGTCAATTCAACAAATGTTTTACAAAACAGAACAGAAAAGCACAGAGCAGACAGAGAGGTCAAGTACAATCATTTTTTGTGTCCACACTTGGGTCATTTACAAAAAAAAACTAATGTTGGTCTCTTACAAGCTGAAACCCATCTACATTTGGATGAGGTCCACACATCACTGTAATGTTCCAGCAAAGAGACGAGCCGAGGGTTACACATGCTTTCTAAAAAGAAATCTGGAAGGACTCCAGAGAAAGAATCAGAAATGCTTTATTAATCCCAAAGCGGAATGGTCAGAACTACTTATCCAGACCCCAAAAAGCCTGTCGTCCATCAGGTACGGCAACAGCACAGCCACAGTTTCAGACAGGAGGCAGTGGAACCCATCTGAAGGTCGGGCCGCAGAGCTGATCCACACGCTTAGAGTGAACCTCTTTAAGGTCCATGTTTTATGAACACATGAGGAAAAGGAAACTGAGAAAAAAGATGGATGGATGGATACAAACAATAAACGCAATGATTAACTTTTGATTTTGATGACAGTCTGGCTTGGTGACAAGACGGCTTTTTATAGGACCAAAATGCGAGTGTAAAAGAAACAGAGGAAAAGAAGAAAGTGAAGCACCACACACACACGCACGCATGCACGCACACACACACACACACACACACACACACACACACACACACACACACACACAC
>JASSRZ010034324.1:0-17041 GCA_032164315.1 Malacoctenus gilli | reverse complement strand
ACCTGCGCCAAGTAAAGAAGACTGTTTATTCATTTTGGGAGTGAATGGAGTTGTCAGAACGCTGGTTTGTAATCTATCAAAGTTTGACTGACCTATCTGACCGTTTTGTTCACCCTTCCCTTCAGCGCAGCGCCATCTCATGGATGCATAAAGTAACCCCAGCCTCTACTTTATCATCTATCCTATGCACCTTAGAATGCAGTGTGCCTTATATACAAAAAACTTTTAAAATACTCCATTCATTGAAGGTGCGCCTTATAATCCGGTGCGCCTTATAGTGCGGAAAATACGGTACTAGCCCATACATTTGATGTCAGAACATGGTGTCATAATGTGCACAGTGCTGACATGAAGACATCGCAGAACCTTCAAAAATAAAACAAAAAGGTCAGAGCAGAGTCCTGGTGTGCCACTTACCTGGTAGGATGGTCCTGTACATAAAGGCAAAGTGTTGCAGGAGCCAGGGGTGATCAAAATGACTGATTGCAAAATGACGCTGCACCAGGAACATGTATTGGAACAGGGAACGCGTAGTGTATGTTCCATAGGCCACACCCTCGTACAGGGAGCCATCTTTTACGCCCTGCAGGATCACGAGAGACTTCTCCATAATGGAAAGGACCTGCTTGGTCCAAAGGTAGGCCTCCTGAAGGTAACCTGCAACACAGGAGGGTCACACTGTCACGCATACATCAGGAACTATACAATGAAGCTCCCTTCACATGTGGCAATGTGAAACTTCTGCTCAAATATGAACAACAACATTGAAGCCAAACATGCTCACAAACATCTTTACAATGCAGTGACATGTTTTGTCATGAAGGAAACATATTTTGTGACCGCCAGACTGACAGTGAAAGAGGGATGGGGCTGCCCACAGTGCCCCCTCCAGGAACAAGCATTCTTGGCAGCTGCCTACACATGGGTTACACGTGATGTCACACTGTTTCAACAGCGCCATCTGCAGGACCGTACTGAGACCGGAAGTACGCCGTCATCATTCTATTCATGGGTTTCACTGATGTCACGGTTTTCCTATGGCCGCCGTTTAGTTGGAGTCAATCACTAGTTACAACATTTAGCTTCCTTTTCTTTTTTATCATCTCCTTCAGCCCTAATACACCCCCCCTTCAGAAACAAGCAGAATGAGGCTCTTCTGCATTAAGCCCCACCCCTACAAGATGCAGGACGGCTCTGATTGGTTAACTGATGGTAGCAGTTGTCGGGAGCGCGCCCATGCGCCCGGCGTAGAGAAGTTGTCCAATCACTGAGCACCCCCCCACCCCGTGACGTCAGTGAAAAAAACTCCCTGAAACAGACCGTTTCTACCACCATCGAAACTGAATGGAGATGCACGCTAGATATCTCAAACATGAGTTTATGTGAAAAGAGGGGTCACTGCTCACTTGTCTGAATGAGCTTTCAACACTATTGCACTGTAAATAGCTGAAAAAGGAGCCCTATTGTGTTATATCGACTTTTAAGATTTCCTAATGCCCAAGTGGATCTTAATAGAAGTTGAAGTTGATCCTTTTTGAAGGTCAGTGTGTCCCCGTTGTTTGTCCGCTATCAGAGTGGTGACTTAATGATTCAACCTTGGCATGAAGTCAACCTAAAAAAAAAATCTGATTTGATTAATCCCCTACAAATAGGCGGAGCCAATTTACTCGTCATCTGACTAGACAGGCTGAATGAGGGTTGAATGCTACTGTCTTACCTATAAACTTGACACCAGATCAAAATTGACAGATGCTTATACAGCTAATACTAGTGAGCTTCTGATAACTCCATGGTAATTATGAGCTAGTCTGTGTAAACTCACAATGCTGGAAGATGTTACTTTTATTTGGATTATTTCATTTATGCTGATTTTTTTTTTTACAGCTGCACATCTAAAATAGTGTCATGGGAACTTTAAAGTTTATGTGCACAATTGCATGTGTGCTTGTTGTAACTAATGGAAAGAGTGATCCTGGGGTTTTACAATGAATAGTGTTTTCACAGTGTTACCTAAGGGAACCCTTCCACTCTCAGCAGTAAGCCGCTGCAATGGAAAGCGTCACACCCCCCTTCTCACCCACTGTCTCTCTCACACACACACAAAGTCTGAGAAGTTCCGAGAACATGTGAGCACATAAACACTCCAGGCACAGGTCAAGGAAGAACCCCAAGGTGATTGGCTCATGCCCCTTCTGGTGACTCCCTCCATCCACTGTGGACGTGTAAGTGTTTGGTCTGGGGACAGCTTGTCGACACAGAGCAGGTATTTACCATCCAACAGGACCTCTGGGCATATACAAGAACCACATATACACAAGCAGGGCTTGTACAGCACTGACAAAATCTGCAGCCACTCACAAATCCACTACATGGGGGAAAAAAAATCTGAAAAGTTTGTTGTCCTCTCTGGTTCTTCTGAGTTCTGGGTCCTGCATGTGGCATCAGCAAGCATGTAATAGGAGCCAACGGGAGACGTATTTTTAGGTTTTTGTCCTCGAGATACGAACTGGGGACAGCTGGGGGGCAGCTTCCACTCTGGAAGATGCTTTAACAAAACTATCATGGCTGACTAAAAGACATTTGACAAATTCTTTCAGAATTCACTCTGGAGTCATGTAAACAGAACCTCGGTGGCTGCTCAACTGTGGCCCAACTATTCTACTTCAAAGTCACAATTGTTTGGAAGCAACAGAGAGATTACTCATTCCTCTGTACTGCTCCAATGTTGGCTGTGCACATCTGTGCTGCATCGACTGTAGTCTTGTTTCATAGTATATCTCCCTCATTTGAACCGAGTCAAATGTAGAAACAATGTAGGAGAGATAAAGATGCCACTAAACCAGCATGCTTCTCACTCCACTGTTTACGTTCTTCAGAATTTTCTTTTTGTAGTCTGTAACCAAGGCACCATTAAGTTCCATTCAGCAGTGCAGCTTTGTCCAGAGAAATAGGAAGTTTATGTGAAAGCTGACTGTATTAACAGCAATGGCTCCTTTACATTTGGTCACCCGACCTGGTGTGAAAATACACCACCTGTAAAACAATGATTATCAGAGAGACTGTGCAATTGCAATACAATGAAATGTTTTATGATGGTAGTACTACATACAATGTAGTACCATACTAGTGTATACTGCCATCTGTGCTTTGGGACCAAGTCACAGGTGCAGCAGGCTGAGCAGGGACTTCTAACCAGACACTTCCTCGAGCTCATCCAGGAAGACACAGAGGCAACTCCAGACGAAAACGGGTGAAACAGTCTCCCCAGTCTGTCCAGAGCCCAAACACTTGAACTCCTCCCCTTAAAGAAGGAGGTTTCACTTAAGCTGAAATGGTTCCTTTTAATTTCACTGCAGATCATGTGCTCGGGATCTGCTAAAGAGATAGTTTTCCCATCCCTGCTTGGTATGAAACTATGATCTCTCTGCACCAAGTCTGCTGCACAGCAAACCTTGACAAGTGAGTCCATCATGAGCACATCATGTCCCTGAGAAACAGACAGGCACAGACGGAGGGAACACACTTTTCCTTGGCTGAAATGGAGCAGGAACGGGTCAGGAGCTCATTCGGCGGGACAGCTGTGACTCTGCTGTCAAGCTTTCCTAAAGCTTGAAAGAAAATCCCAATGCTCTTCAGAAACCTGCTCACCGCTCATGGCTCTCATCACGATTGCATCTTTAGCCCCACACGTCCAGATGTCTGCAAACAAGCCAAGCTGTGCAGGAGACTTTCACCTTCAGATGGCTTCTCTTTGCTGCTACACACTATATTGAATCCAGCAAGATGGGATTCAAATAGACTTTCTTTTGGAGGCAGCCAGGACCACAAGAAAAATGTGACAAAGCTCATCTGAAGGACAGCGACAAAAGGTTCAGACCACTTCAGGCTGACAGCAAAAATTCAACAATTCTTTCGAGTAACATCAAGTCTGGCAAGTCCCATCATGTCAAACAATCAAGCTCTTTACTTTCAGCTCATTTCAGCTCATTCAATGCTAGGGATGCACTGAAAATTCGGCCACCGAAAATTTCCAGGCAAAAATAACCCAAAAGGACATTTTCGGTTTTCAGCCGAAAGACCTAAAGCACCGAAACAACACAGCTGAAACTATTGATGACACAGCACACAGCGCAGCCAGCACATGGCGAAAAAGGTTGCAAGCAAACAGCGCAGCCAGCATGTGGGAAACGCCTTACAGAGAAAACATTGATGTATCTTTCTGCAGTTGCACTTTCTGAATCCACTTTGTGTGACCACGGTGAGTTGAACAGGGGAACAGGAAAACTGTCCAGCAGTCTGCGGCAGTATCATAGCGACTAACGGCAGCTCTCCGACAAGTGCGTTCCATTCATCGTGTCATAAGTCCAAAAGTGCATTCAAGAGCACAGGATATATAGACACTAGCAATAAACAATACAAATGAAGAGTATTAACAGTAACAATGGCACCTAAACAACCTGAACTAATTACTTAATGAAGCCAGTTTGAAATTGAGGTCGATTTTGGGTTTTTTTCCCCACTTAACCAGAGTCATGGCGATTGATCAGTGGCAATGTGACTGGCCCATGTGCAAGACTGCTCTGCAACCAAACGGTTTAAATCCTTGCTAAATAATCGTGTGTCATTCGGCTCTACTAGAAAACTGGAGTGTAAGAAAAATGCCGATGAATCCAAGAAAATCCAGTCGGCGCAAGATACAAACGAAAATCACTCCATTTGCATGTCCGACTGTCAAAGCCGAGCTCACCGCTAACAACGGAGCCATGGAAGCTCGTGCCGACGCTGACAGCGCAAGCCCAGATAAACAGCCGGAGGGGAAACAGCACTACCGCCAGGCAAGAGGCTGGTACCTCTTTAACAACATTGACAGCTATCCAGACCATGAAGGCCGACCTCTCATCCAAATTTGATGGCATCCTTTCTGCCATTGAAAATGTAAGGAGGGACATTACAGACTGCTCACAAAGAATTATGCAGGCGGAGGCCAGAATCTCACCAACAGAGGACGATGTGACTATGCTCCAAAAGAAGGTGAAAAAATTGGAGAAAAATAAAAAGCGAGAGAGTCGTGGACCTGGAAGCTCATTCACATCGTTCCAATGTGCGGCTGGTCAATCTACCCGAGGGCGTGGAAGGTGAAGACGCCTATGGATTCCTGAAGTGCTGGAGCTACAGCCACTCCAGAGGAAATTTATGGTGGAAAGAGCACAGAGCCTCGGACCGAGAAGGAAAAAAAAAAAAAAAAAAAAATCAGACCGACTCGACACCTAGAACTCTCATAATGAAATTCCTGAACTGCAAAGACCAGGAGGAGGTGATGAGAGGCGGCAGTGCGAAAAAGCAGGTCCTCTACAAAAATCATCTGGTGAGATTCTACCAAGACTTGATCGCAGGGATGCACAAGAAGCTAAAAGAGTTTGAGGAGGCCCGGCGTCAACGCCGTTCACACAGGCTGAAAGATCTACTGTAGAAAAATTAATAAACATGGACTGCTGAGGGAAGGGTTTAATATCTAAAATCTATAAATGCTTTGTAGATAGAAGTACAAAATCATCAGCAGGACAACTGGGGGCATGGAAAGAAGATTTACAGGAGGACATCCCAATAGAAAAATGGGAAAAGGCATGCTCTCAAGCACAATGAATTACTACTAACACTCGTTAGAAATATAACTGGTTGATGCAAACATATATCACTCCAGAAAAAACTTAATATATATAACAGCACAGTACCCAATATTTGTGTTAAATGTAAGGATAAAAGTACATTTTTCTACTGCACATGGCAATGTACAAAAAAATAATAATCTGGGAACAAACAAGACAATGTATCAAAAACATTTTAATTCAAATACCCCTGGTACCACATTTGTTTATATTTGGTCTACATCCGGATAATCTAATTTAAAAAACATCAACAAATATTAATAGACTTAAGTATACCATAATCAAAGAGAGTAATAGCCCTCATAGAAAAATACCAGGAGCCTGAGTGTGAAGAGGTGGTTGTCTGAACCGTCTTCTCTTCTCTCTTTGGAGAAAATTACATATACAATGAAACACCAACAACAGTATTTCCACTTGATCTGGGATCCCTTAATTTGTTATGTACTGATAATTTGCTATGTACTTGTCTAATGTGATGGAAGAGCCTGAGTACATATAAACTATAGCGCTTTGCAGTACTTAATGCTACGGAAATATCCCTGCATTCATGTTTATTTTTCTTGTATGTTACATATTTATTAACCTGGTTTCCAACGAAGAAGTTTCAAGGCTTGTACGGGCCTGGGATGGGGGATTTATTGTTCATGACATGTAAGTTTTTTTTCTTGTTATACTGTGAAATCAAGAATGTTTGCAAATAAAGGCACTTGACTAATGCACTTTGAGTTTCTATGAGAGAACATATTTAACTTTTACAGTCTACCAGCAGTCCAGTGTGTACATTTTTATGTAAAGTACTCGGGCACGGGGTCAAAGCAAACATTTTACTTTGAATTTTAATTTATTTTTATATTGTGCATTGTTGTAATGTCAGTGGTAGATAAATATTTTGATTCTTTTGTAACTGATTTATTACAATTTTTTGATTTTAGTCAGGTTAGTACACATCAAGGCCAAAAATGCTATGGTTCTAAAAATTGACAAAATCATTTCTTTCGGTGTTTCGGTTTTTGGCTTCCCCATTTTTTGTTTGCAGTTTCGGCCAACAATTTTCATTTCAGTGCATCCGTATTGAATATGAAAACCATAAAGCGAAAGACTAAAATGTGGGATTCAGTCAGTCCCCTTCAACATATTAAGAGTAGTCCTCTCAAACTGGGTGACTCTGCATGAAGGAGCTGCTGTGGGGGTCCTCACCAGTGAGAGCCTTATGGGACCACATCAGAAAAATCTACGGTTGATAAAAGCTCTGAAGAAATTCAGACTACATTCCTTGCATAACTCTGAAGAACTGAAACCTTTCAGACAGCATGAGGAATATGAAATGTGCATCCATCATCAGGCCAAACAAGCAATGGTCTAGCCATGAAGTCACCTTTACCAAGGCTGAAAGACAAAGGAAAGAGTCACCGATTTTGGGGTCTGCCGTTTTCTCATTTCAACTTTTGCACCGGCAAAAGTTGAACACCATGGTCCAGGGCGAGTGCGACACTTTGGCTATGAGTGTCCAGTTTCTCAATCTTTGCTTGAGGTGGTAACTACAGTATAGTTACTTTCGTTGGCAGAGTTCACCTTTTAGGTAAGTGTTGTGCATTAACACTGATCACTCACCAGCTGCCCCACCACCGTGATCAACACCAGCTTTTACGACAAGAGCCAACTTCAGAAGCTCTTTGGCTTTTGGTTGCTACAGAGTGTTTGCATGTGGTCAGTCAAGCATCTGATGTAAACGCATGTTGACTGGAGCAGTCATCCACAACTTTATCAAGAAGTTATGAAAACAATATGGCCCATGGTCAGCAGAGTATCAGCAGACCTTTTTGCTTCAGAGGCAATGACCCACTGCTGCCTCTATCTAATTCTTTCTGTGGGATGAGACCAGGCCCAAAGGGCAGGATGTGTTGGCTCATGCCAGGCTGCATGGGCTACTTAATCCTAAAACTTTAGAATCCTCACATCCTTGTGAGAAGATTTGCGTTTCAGTTCCTTTATTTTTGACAGTTTGAAAATAAACTCTCATTTAGTTTCAGTCACACCTCCTATTGCATTTGGCTCCTCTCCTGTACATCACTGCCTTATGGCAGATAGTCAGGAAAATAACTTGTTCCTCAGAGGAGTGCAGTTGCTTGATGTTGTGCTTAGAGAAAGCAGCACGAGTTGCCAGAGAACAAAGCGGAATAATGCATAGCAGAAGTTCTGTGTCAATAGCAGACAATGTAAAGCTCAGCTGCGTTTACTAGTAAACAGACATCGCAACCATATAAGTCAGAAAAATGTCACAATTTAACCTCAAATCTCCAAATTAGACCAATTTTATGAGTATTGCAGCAAGGATGCAACTTCAGGGTATTAGAGCATTTGTTGCCTCATTTTCTGAACATCCAAAATACCGTATTTTCCACACTATAAGGCGCACCTAAAAACCTCAAATTTTCCCAAAAGGTGACAGTGCGCCTTATAGTCCGGTGCGCCTTATGTATGGACCAATATTGAGCCACAGCAGGTCTCGCAACTACGGTAAGCAGCCGCCAACTTCAAGCGCGCGGTTCATGCTGGGATATATGACTGCGCGAGGCGGTGGCGACCGAGCAGCGCCAGCGTGAGCGTGGCGGCGGCGACAGAGAGCGGGTAGCTCCTCTGCAGTGGGGCCGCTGCCGCGGCCGCCCGTGGCCAGCCAGGGAGTGAGCACTTTAAACTCAAGGCAATAATTCACGCAGTAGAACACCGGGATAGAGCAGCAGCGAGAGAATTTAACATTAACGAGTCAATGGTGCGGAAGTGGAGGAAGCAACAAGATGCGCCAAGTAAAGAAGACTGTTTATTCATTTTGGGAGTGAACGGAGTTATCAGAACGCTGATTTCTAATCTATTAATAAAGTTTGACTGACCTATCTGACTGTTTTGTTGACATTCCCTTTAGCGCAGTTCCTTCTAATGGATGCATAAAGTAACCCCAGCCTCTACTGTAGCTTCTATCCAGTGCGCCTTATAATGCGGTGCGCCTTGTATATGAACAAAGTTATAAAATACGCCATTCATTGAAGGTGCGCCTTATAATCCGGTGCGCCTTACCGTGCGGAAAATACGGTTCCTGATAGTGATAACACTTGAACAATTGCAGCACACAGTTTCTTTCAGGTTCAACGATTACATTACGCATTTCTTGTGCTGCTGGATTTGAGTTGTCTAATCATCTAAAAAGTGTTTTACCTCAGACTATCTACTGACCCTGCAAATGACATTTCTCTCCCAGCATTTACAGACTTCAATTCTTTTCAATATTCTATATATTCAAGTACTATATGGGGCAATGCTTTCATCATTTTTCACAAGAGGAAGGCTAGACATTTTTTCTGTGCTGAGTTTTGGCAACAGCAAAGAAAACCCATGACAAAGCACTTGATTACCTTGGGTCATGTAGACAAGACTTCCTGTGAGCAGAGCCACACAGTTGGTGGGCTGATGGTTGTGCAGGTACTGGAACCCCCAACCTCGGACGTAGGACTTCTCATACATCAGCCGCGAGACGTTGCCAATCACCTTCCCAAACCGCTCCTGCTGGCTCTTGTCCAAGAACTCATACAGGAAGTCGTAAGCAGTGGCAAATCCAACCAGAGAGTGTGCCAAGGGAACCTCATCATCAGGACTATCCTTCACCAACCTGCAGGCAGATAACAAGTTGCACTTAAGGATTCAGACAGACAGAGAACACAAGGGCAACAAAACATACAAAGGCTGTGAGCTCGGTGTGAAAGTTTGTCTTTTGAGAAGCCCTTTATTTACCAAAAGCACATCTGTAACCTTGCTAATCACCTTTAAAAAAAAGTCATACCGACATTCAGCAGCATTAAATACCACAGATCAATGTGCACCAAGATGGAAAATAAAACAGACTAAAACTTTAGTTTGGGCAGATTTCTTTCCTGCTCATCATATGCTCGGCTTCCAAACTGCTGATGAGTGTCAGTGTGTTGGAGCATTTAGAAATACTGAAAGGTATTCTGTCAACATTCAGCTCGAAATGGTGAGGGATGTTCAACGGGGCTGTCCTATACTGAGGACACCTGGATCCTTTTGACTCAGTGATTGTAGCTTTGGTGATGCTTGGGGAAAGTTCAGTCAGGAAGACAATCTCACCCACAGCATTTGTTTCTTTTCACTCCTCAAAACAAATCAGTTATCATATCTGGTGGTTTAATTTACACACAGAGAAGCAAACTGACCATTCGACCAGCAACTTCACCGACATCCTTATCTCAATGAATTTTATCCAACACGTCATGCAGCCACCTCCCAACAGAGGGAAAACTCTGCCCAGCAGTATTCATTGTAATAGACCTTGCCGTATCCCAATACTGCGCTTTTAACATCACCTGTTTGATGCATCTGGATGCCCTCGAGCAAGCAAGATATGAGAAAGCACCATCTAACTCATGAAGTGTCTGCAGGTTTGTCTCTGCACAATTGGCTTCACATCCTGCATGTGCACAACTTAGATTACATGAAATACATGTGCTCTGTGGTGTCGGAATCACACTCTGAAGGTCGCGGATGGTCCCGTCACACTCACTCAGCATCTCTCAATGATTTATTTGGCCCTGTGTGGGCAACAGCGAGCACTCCGGCATACTGAAAACAGCTTCTCCAAAATGAGGAGCAGATTACTTTCAAACAAAGCGTGGAGACACAACTGGGAATATGGGCAACGGCTGCCTCGAGGTTGTCTGTTGTGACTGTGCAGTTGCTGGTTAGGCCACAAGAAGTGGTGCACAATGCTCAAGATTATGAATGGAACGGTGCAGAGCTTGTCCCCCTTTGTTCACCTGGTCATGGAACTTTAATTTCAACCCAGAGCCTCAGTTATTCACTGCACATCTGAAAACCTCATTTCCGTTTAGCCGAGGAGGGAGAGCTGAGCGTGTTGAGCAAACAGCTGCTCAACATATTTCCCGGACTACAGACTCCAAATATCACAACACATCTGTAGCAGAGCTCTGCCCACAGAGGGAGACCAGAAGTCTCAAAGCGAGGGGGGTGGGGGGGGGGATTACTTTGTCTTTAGAATGCAGCACGAGCAAGCACTTCGAGAAGAAAAGGTTTCAGGTATCGTCTTCTCTGTGAACTGATACCCAATTTAAAAAGTAGATCTAAAAGACAGATTGACAACAGATGCTCCCCATTTTGCACAAGCACTCACCTGATAAACATTTTTAAAACTTCATTAAGCACAGACCAGCCACACAACGGCCATAGCTGTCAGAACACACCACTTTGTCATCGGATACATTTTGCCTTCACCTAGAAGGGGCATTTTATGAGTTTGAAGATTCTGAATTCAGTCACTGGAAGGGATGAATCTGGAAGTACTTCTTTGATTGCCCATTAAAATCAGGTTTGTTCTCACAGTGTGATCCTACTTGTGGTACACAGGCTCCCACAGGTGATCGAAAGGAATCGCGCCATTAACTATACTTGACATAAGCATAAGAATCTATTAAGTTAAAGGGAAAAACATTTTTGTGTAAACAGTGTCGCCTCATGTCAATCAGAGTTTTTTTTGTCTTTTTGGTGTCAATTCTAACAGAGAAGGGATAAAAAAAATTGAAAAAAAACAAAACTACCAACTAGGCTGAGCTGCCATCCTCTCCATGTAGTCTTTGGCCATTTGCACAGCGCCAGCTCTGTGTGGGTACAGGACGCAGAACATGGACAGCACAGCCAGGTTGTTCCCATACACTTCATTCCATCGGGCACTGAAATCGGTGGGGCTCCAGGGGGGAAGGTACTCTTCTGGGTACTCCAGCATGGTTTCTGCCGCATCGCGGATTCTCCTCGCCATCTCGCTGTGGGTTCCTGCAGCGGCATACTGCAGCTTTTCCACGTCTGCGCGGCTGAAGTACAGCATGGGGTGGCCGTCGTAGTTGCCTCCCATGAAGGGAATCATTTCGCTCGGGTCTGCTTCCCCAGCAACCAGCAGGGGCCACAGTAGACATATGAAGAAGGCTGTGGGGGCCCCACGGGTGTGGGTTCTCATGGTGTCATCAGAAATGGAGCTGGAGCATTGCTTCAGGAGCTCAGCTGAGAGACAAAGAGAAAGAGAGGGAGATTTGAGAGAGCCAGCCTATCGTCTGCACTGCCTTTTCCAACAAAGCGTTGCATTCCTGGAATAATTAGATCCAGCTGGAGGACTGATGATGCAGCCTCTCCATATGGATGGCGCTGCACACTGAGTCAACTGATCAGCTCTCAGAGTTACCACGACTCACAATACCGTCAACCGTCTCGCCTTTCGTTCCACGCCATAGAAAAGGTTTTCTGAATAACTGCAGTCGGACGAGTCTGGCCCTGCCAGCATAGAGGGACAGACCAGCAGGTTGCGAGGTCATAAATGGCCCCATTCCCCAAAGAACATTTGTCTGGTCCCCAGAAACGAGCTCCAAATCTCAAGTGAGATGCTCAGAGACACATGAGTTGGTCCAACGTCTCCGTTTTGAACGGAAGAGTAAATAAAGTGTGGTGGAGCTGTTGGCAGAGACACGGTGGAAAGCATTTTGCTATTTGTTTTTGTTAAAGTGTAGTGCTGCCTAACGGCGCTGCACTCAAAGCTAGAACAGCATGAGGCAGGAGTCAAAAAACATCATCTCTCTACTTGTGGACTTCATTTTGACTTTTGACCCTTGACAGACATCGCATTCCTCAACAGTGAGCACAAGGGGGAAAGACATGTGGCTTAGGTACAACCACAAAGACACTGGTGCATTAGAGTGCAGTGACAGCTGCTTCTTTATAGATCAATAATGGTAAACAAAGAATTATTCATACCTATGTGGCTAGATTATAAGGGAGTCAGGCTATCAAACCATGTAAAGCCTCACATGTTGATTTTTTAGAAAAAAGTTACATTATTATTACATTACATTTACTGAATGACCTGTAAAGCGTTCCAGCCTGAGTGACTGATACTTTTCAGAGCTTTCAGTTGAATTTCAGCCTTTTTGATGGACCCGTGATGGAATTCTGACCCCACTTTTGCTGTCACGCGTCTTTTGCAGCTCAAATATCACATGCAACAACGTCAGTACTCTCAGTGCTGCAGAGAATGCATGAAAAAACACACTTGACAGGAAACAGAAAACTCTGTAAAAACCTTTTCCAAGTTTTGACTGAGTCTAGGAAAAAACTATGGCATCCCGCAAATATTTCTGTACTTCTGGGAGACGGCTCATAAATTGTAACGCAAGAATATAGACAACAGGTTCCTCGTCATTAAAGCACCACAGTCATGTGACCTGATCTGAAAGTACAGTTCTGACAATCAAGCAACTCAGCTGGTGCCTGAGAACTAAATGAAGTTCACACAGCAACAACCAGAAAATGCACTCTGCAAAAGGTAATGGTGGAGCTGCTTTCTCACCTCAGAGAACCACCACTTCCCACCTGACCATGACAGTCACCTCTAAGATGTAAAGATGTATTCTTCTCATTTCTTCTTTCCTTTTTAACATCAGTTCCCAGAGTCCCAATGAAAAGAATGCCAAAACAAAGAACAAAAAAGATCCATAGAAAAAAGCTCTCTCCAGAAAACTAAGTAATGATGCTTGCAACACTCCAGAATATAGAAATATAGTCACATTCTTGCCATGATATTTGGTACAATCAATGCTACAAAAATTCGTTATCTTCTAATCTAGGGCAATGAAACTAAAATGGTGTAGGGAAAAAAAAACTACATTGGAAGGCCCAAAATCAGGAATTAATTTATCTACAGGCAGAACAAAATCTCAAGTAAGCAGAATGAGAAGAAACGGGTGCTTTTGTTTCTGACTTATGGATGAAGCTCAATGTGCAAAGGGCCGGAACAGCTCGATACCAGTTTTAAAGCAGATCTCTGGGAACAGAATCAGGCTTCACGTTCAAACAAAGGGAACACTTACTGTGACTTTCTTCATGTTGAGGATCGAGATTTTGTATCTCACGTGTATCGCATGCATGTTTGCAGTAAAAGATGTGACGCGTGTGAACTGTTAAAGTTGCAGTCCTCCAGAGAAGTGAAAGTCTGGAGGCTCCAGGAAAGACCAAGCACGTGACCTCAGGTCCCGAACGAGCCGCAGCACGACCGCCGGCTCTCCCTCCTTCCCGCAGACACGTCCAATGTTGCTGAGTGAAAGTTCACCCTGAAGTTCCATGACGACGTAAAACAGAGGGCGCGCGACAAATACCGCGGTGTCGTTGTGGTTGGACGATGGCAACTGGACATAAAGAGCACGTTTTTCCATGACGTCGGCCCAGCCGCGCTCACTGACCTGTGAGGAGCAACCCTCCGGTCCTCCCCAATGGTCAGGTTCCCCTGTCAGCCGCGGAGACTCACCGTGGAGCCCACGGAGGACCGAGCCTGGCCTCACACACGGCGCCCCCTTCCCCCTTCCTCCTTCCTCTCTCTGGCTTTACGTCAATGAGATGCTCCCTTTTTACTTCTTCCGACTTCGGGTGAAAATTCAGCTGGCTGGCCAAACACACTTTACCGTCCGAGGCCGCTGAGCTACGGAGGACTCGGCACCGACACGCTGACAGCGGTCACGGCAGCGCCCGTCCACTTCCCTGATGACCCGCAGCCACGACACAAAACAGCCTTGTTCCTCACCGACTCCAGCAGGACTCCGAGCAGCTGAAGGGGGAAACCAGCGTCAGTTTACCTGTAAGAAGCAGCGCTGACGGGAGCGACTCCCGGGCCTGTTTGCGGGCATTTCTCAATCGGACGGATGAATAATCCAGTTGAGAAACGGTGTGTTCTTAGTTGGTTTGAACCGAAATTAAAGCAGGGGAGAGTCAGTGTGAACGCAGAGTTAGCGCCATACTAGCGAATGAGGAGGGGCGGCAGGAGGGAGGCTTAACCCTTTTAAAGGGGACCTAATGAATCAAGTGGGCGCCCTCCTCCCCGCCAGCTCAGGTTACAGGTAGCAGAGAAAGCTCTTCAAATGAGTGCAGAAAGAGACCAGTAGGCAGGGTGCACTCACATAAACTGCATCCCTCCGGTGATAGAAATGTGGGACCCCAATCTCAGCAGCCATGGCACCAATATGAACATCATGCAGGAAACCGAATCACTGCAGCTTCTCCCACAGCATGGAGATGAAACTGCAGACTACTTACAGGCAGGCTCCTCTTCCTACCAAAGGGGGTTTGTTGACTTTTCGAGAGTACATTTACCACCAAGAATCACTGTCAGTGAAAGAATCAAACAAGTGATCTGCCCACATGCAGCTCTTGCTTTTTCTGCTGATTTCTTCATTTAGATCACCTGGAAAGAAGCTACTGAAGGAGGAAATGAAGCTCGCTGACTTCACCGCATTCATTGAGGAAATCTTGCTCTGGCCACATCTCACCTGCACTGTTGACAGCATCAACTGCAGTCTCATTCCAAATATGAACTACGCAGGGAGCCCCCCCCCCCCCAGTGCAAGCTATGACACAATCTGCCATGTTAAAAGTGTGCATAGAATAACAGGCCTTGGATTTATTTATGCATGTATGTGACGTTTAGGTTACATTGACATAAACATGACATTTTACATCCTTATGTGAATTAAGTGCCCTAAATGTATTTTATTGTGGAAGCACAGGGAGTGTAAACATGTATGGTGCTTCACTTTATCAAAATGAACAAATTTGACAAAAAGTGGGGTCATTTTGTTTGCATTTTAGTTGCAATCATCAGGTTTTTTATAACTTGGAGTGAGATGAAAGTCCTCATCACTCAGCTCCAGGGTGCAAAGTTGCTTCTCTTGCTGCCGTTCTAGATCTTTTACTTTTAATCCAGTCCCACCAATTTGTATAGAGTGAAGACTGCAAGATTTTGAACCCACATTTGGACCAAAGTCTCTCATCCTACTTGTGGTCTGTTTTTGTCAAGCTGTAACTGTTGCTTGACTGACCCTTTTTCCTGCTGTGTTTCCTGAAGAAAGTCAAATCGAGCTAACATGATCCAAAAGATAGCACATGTTGATATGTACCTGACAATGGCTTTTGCTTTGAAAGCCTAAGATGTAATTTTTTTCAACAAAAAGAAATCCAGGTGCTCTATGAAATACTATCATTGATTTCATATTGTATGTTTTATGATTTGAATTATTCTTTTTGAAATGTTATGACCACACTTTTAACCTAGATAATAATTTCTGGCATTTCGTTGGCTAAATATAACATATATCTGAAAGAAATCTCTTCTCATAAATCAACGCACTGAACTCTAAATTTCCATCTAGGACTCTTTCACCCAGTATGGGATTAGGATGGCTGTACCTTGTCTTGCTTTTGATTCGCTGGTGTTTAGACAAAGAATGTGGCATTTGGAAGATGGTGGAAACAGAAAAACGAAGGACACTCAAACTTTGAACGTTCGTGAGCATTTAAATGCATTTTTACAATATTTGCTCGTCAGACACGGTAGATATGGGAGCACAACTGTCGTGATGCAGCAGTTGAAACGCAGACTTGTTGAAGTCATTGATGAGGAAGAGGAGAGCTCCGTGTTTGGGTATTTGATATTCTCAGTGAAGAATCACTGAAAGCATTTGGTGCCTTTTCACTCTCATGCATGAAAAGAGAAACAAACAGCAGCAACATGTGTTAAATGTGCTGTAGGTGATAGTTTCTACTTTCGTGTAGAAGAACACAATAGCTTGCGGAGGTGCAGCAGTCCCGACACCCTAAACGCCAACCGTGGGCAAACTCTGTTTGGTCAGATGAATGTTGTAAAGTTTTGTTTGTTGTGGACCTGGACGCATGTTCATGTTGTATTTGCAAACACTGTAGTTCATGTATTCTCCCATGCAGTTGTGAGGAAGGAGCGAGATGGTGAAAATTGAGCTGATCATCATGGAGGACAGTGATGCTGAACATGCAGAAGCCAAAGGAAAGAAATAAAACGTCTTCACTTTCTAGAAGAATCAGATTGTCTTTGTTCGTTATGGTTCCTGTTGGGACATTTCATGTAAAAACATACTGGTGATGCTCGTTGTGTTCTGACATAAAGTCGTTCTTGTTTTTTTGTGTAAAAAGACAGAACTCTCCCTAAACATTAGGAAGTTTAACTATGTTGTCATTGCAATGAAGAACTGGTTCTAAATTGACCTCTGATACAAAAAAAGTTAAATGAATTTCTTGGCATAGTGTTATTTAAAACACATTAGTTTGTTTCAATGGAGGAAAAGATAAATGCAACTTTTCACTTTTCATGAAGAACCAGCTTAGGTTTTGAACATTGAACATAAACAAGATTTATGTTAGATCAGTGATCAGTGCCAGCACACACACACACACACACACACACACACACACACACACACACACACACACACACACACACACACACACAC